>JARBER010024453.1:0-12550 GCA_030265075.1 Balanus glandula | reverse complement strand
CGGACACTCGAGTAGCAGGTGTTGTATAGTTAGTGGACATAGGCAGTTCTCGCAGTCGGGCCTCGGGTCTCTGTCGATGATATATGAATGCGTGTATCTGGTGTGTCCTAAACGAAGACGACAAAGAACGATTTCTTCGCGTCGGTTAGCTCTCTTGCTTGTTTCCCAACTCTCCACCACGTCTTTTATCCCTTTCAAGGCTGTGTTTGGTCTATAACCAGTCCAAATTCGGTTGAAAATGTCTCGGCTGGCAGCACGTAGAGTAGGCAAATATTCTTTGTGTCCTAGTTGTGTTTCTCGTGTTACATTCAATGACACAGCCTCTCTCGCTTGGGCATCGGCGATAACATTTCCAGTGATATTGCTGTGACCAGGGATCCAAATCACTGTGATTTGGTATCCCTGTTGAATAAGCCGATGAGAGGTTTCAAAAATGTCAGTCATAGTTGGGTTGTTCATGGTTGCGTTTTCAATAGTCGTTACCACAGAAAGAGAGTCAGTACAAATGACACATTTCATTATGTTATTTAGTTCTATGTATCTCAAAGCTTCTAGGAGAGCAACTGCCTCAGCTGTGAAAACAGAACATTGGTTTGGCAGTTTGATTTTTGCATACATGTGTCCACATATATAAGCACACCCTACTCCCTCTGCTGTCTTGGACCCATCTGTAAATATGAAAGAAAAATCAGCAAATCGTCTTCGAAGCTCAGCAAAATCACATTGAATGTCAACTTCGCTAATATTGTCCTTGTTCTTATGGGTAAGTCTCATTACATCGCATTCCCTCAATCTCCATGGAGTAATGTCGCATCGCTTCTCGTTGTTATCATTTGGGAAAACGAAATCTAGTTCATAGCAGGCATCGGTCAATCTTTCGTATAGCGGAAAACCAGATATTCTTTTCATATATGATGGTTCGACTACATGTAATGCTGATACGTTGGTGGCAGCAACTTGACATGGGTGGTTCTCTTGGCTTCTCACTTTTAAGCAAAATCTCACAGTCAGTTCCATTCGACGCAATCGGAGTGGAGGAATATTCGTTTCAGCCAACAGAGGAACGATCGGCGATGTGCGGAGTGCACCTGTTGCTATCCGTAGACAAGTGTTTTGTATGCAGTCTAAAGATTTAACATATTTGTTATCTGGGCCATCTAGAATTTGGCATGCATACTCCAGTATGGGTCTGATCATCGCTTTATAGATACGCAGCAGTACTGTGCGATCAGCACCGCATCCACGTCCTGCAAGACATTTCAGAATTGATATACGTTTAATAGCCTTTCCTTTTATGTATTGGACATGTTTGTTGAGGTTCAGTCTTGTGTCTAGAATCACTCCGAGAAATTTTACATCGTCCACATAAGGCAGGGGTTCGTCATATATTTTGAGCTGAGGGACATGTAGTAGCTCTCTTGCTTGCATATATCTGCGAAATATCATAGCATGACATTTGTGAGGTGAAAAGACAAAGCCCCATTCATCAGCCCAGGCACTTACTCGATCTAGGGCAAGCTGCAGTCTTTCAATAAGTGGCAGTATCCTTCTTCCCTGAGTCCACATTGAACAATCGTCTGCATATAGTGCGTAGGACAAGTTAGCTGGTGTATCATTAAATATATCATTTATCATAATGTTGAACAAAATTGGAGATATTACGCCGCCCTGCACAAGGCCATTTTCTTGGTTAAATGTGTCTGACATAACACCACATTTCACCTGGAATGTTCTGTCATTTAGATATGATTTCAAGTAGTGCATAAGCCGTCCTCTAAAGCCCTTCCTGTACATTTTTGTGAGTAATGCTTCTTTTGACGTCAAATTATATGCACTTTTTAGATCAAGATAAACTGCAAGTGTATATCTGTTGTAGAAGTATCCTTTTCTTATTTCAGATTCTAGTCGCACCAAGTGGTCTGCAGTGCTTCTCCCTTTTCTAAAGGCACATTGATATTCAGATATCATCTTTTCATGTTCCACATACCAAGCTAGTCTTTTTGCCACCATTCTTTCCATTACTTTACAAAAACAAGATGTTAATTGGATGGGTCGGTATGATTCTGGTTTATCATTCTGTTTTCCAGGTTTGAGGATAGGTATAATAATTGAGTGTTTCCACTCATTGGGAAACTCTCCACTGCACCATATGTAATTAAATAGTTTCAATATCTCTTGTAATTGGTTTTCGTTCATATGCTTAAGGAATGCATAGTGAATGTTATCTGGTCCTATTGATGTACTGCCACATAAATTAATGGATTGTGTTAACTCCTTCATGGAAAAAACATCATTGTATGTTTCACAGTTGTCAGATTCATAATTTGGCATATTACTGATCATTTCGTTTAGATGTTCTCTGAATATTGGCCGATAGTTTTCAGATGCAGATATGTCAGAGTAATATTTTCCTAGTACATTTCCTACTTCATGTGGGTCGTCAATAATGATATCGTTGATCCTCAGTACTGGCTGTCTCCTCACAAACTTATCTTTCTTAGTAAATTTGCGAATAATTTCCCACAGTTGTTTAACTGGGGTTGTGTGATTAAATATATGTAGTAACTTTTCCCAAGATTCTTTTTTGGCTCTCCTCACAACCTGTCTTGCCTTGGCTTTTGCTTGTTTATATTGCATGAGGTGTTCGGTTCGGTTGCTACGTCTCAATCGGTTTAGCGCCCTTTTACGATTTTGTATCGCCTCCTTACATTCGTTGTTCCACCATGGGCAGCTATATTTTGTTTTTCCTGTTTTCTTAGGTATTGTTTCTGTAGCTGCTGTTATGAAACTTTCGGTCATATTTCTACAGTTGTCAATCCCAATTGCTTCATCAAATCGTATATTGCAACTGTCTGTAAATTCAACCCATTTTGCTTTATTTAAGTTCCATCCACAGAATATATTATGTCTCTCTTCCACTGTTTGTTGAATATCATATGTGATGTGTATTGGGCAGTGGTCGCTGGAGTATAAGTCGTGATCTGTACACCATGTCAGATATTGGCCTATATTATTAGATGATACTGTTATGTCAATATGTGACCATAAGCCAGTATACTCATCCAGTCTGGTTGGGCAGCCATCGTTGAGGATATTTAGGGCGTGTTGTTGTATTACTCTTTCCCATATGATGCCTCTTTGGTCACATCGATCAGCTCCCCACATTGTATGGCGACTATTGGCATCAGTGCAAATGATAAATGGTTGTGGAAGCTGGCATATAAGAGTATTAATCTCTTGAAATGTAATTGGTTCTGCAGGGGGTAAGTATAACGAACACACACATAGTCTGTTTCTACCAACCTTCACTGAGCAGGCTACTGCTTGTAAGGCTGTGTTAAGTGTGATTTGAAAATGTGGATGATTATTTTTAATATAAATACACACTCCTCCCTGCCTTCTGTCAGTGTTTGCATAAGCATTAAATATGGTGTAGTTGTGTAAACCAAAATCATATTGGTCCGTGGGGAGAAAATGAGTTTCTTGTAAACATATAACATCTAGTTCTTTTTCTGTGAGCACGGGCTTCACCTCCGCCCATTTAGAGATCATTCCACGACAGTTCCATTGCATTAGTTTAACCATGTAAGTGTGCTGTTCTGAGAAAGTGTCTTGAAATGTTGGCTAGTATATAAGTGCAGAAAACAAATGATGATGATGAAAAATGAGAAATGGTAGTCCTTGATGCGAAACATGTAAGCATGCAAGCAAGACAACATGTACACATTCCTCTGGGTGCGAAAACACAAAATGAAAACAAGATGAGCAAACAGGTCTGCAAACCGGGTGAGTAGCAAACATAGTCAATAGCAAACACAAGCAGAAGTAAATAAGAAAAACATGCTCATCCACCACTTTCCAAAGGAACTGTGCAACCACCTGTGCAAAAGTGTCCCTTGTTGGTAGCCCTTGGTGCAAAACATGTGAAATTACAAGCAAGAAAATATGTCCACATTCCACCAGATGCAACCTTGCAACATGTAAATGAGGTGACAAGAAAGATGGGATGAAAACATAGGCACTAGCAAACACAACAAGAAGCAAAGAAATAACATGCTCATTCCAAACTTGTCCATTCATCTTTCAATTGTGTGCAGCATTGTTTGGATCTTTCCATGAACGCCTCGAGTTCGAACCAGCCCTTTCTCGGTTTCCTTTGTCCAGCGATCGACTCCTCCTGCCTATTTCCTGAGAGGGATACACATCAACACTCATATCAGTGGATTCTGTGTCTCCTTTCTTTTCATCCTTCCCCTTCGACTTTTTTCCTTTCATCGTTTTCCATTCTCCTGCCTGGGCAGTGTCAAGCACCTGGCCACGTGCTGGTGTAACACCGCTAGATTTGGTCACTTTGTCCTTAACACTGCTGGTAGCAGCCGTGTCATTGTTAGCCCTACCCGATGTCTGTTCAACAGTTTCCTCCGTCTCTACCTCTCTACCTGCTGCACTACCATCCTTTGTGGGCATCATCTGTGAAGCCAGACGAGCAAGGAGCATAGTCATTTCATCAATCTTTTTTTCTAGTTTTTCTACTTTTTCCTTAAGGTCACCACTGTCCTGTCTGCGTTCACTCGGTGTTCTCACTACATCAGAGTAGGAGTGTAGAGCTGGGGGCTGTTGTCGCTGTGAAGTGTAAAGGCGTCTCGCCTCGGCATATGATACATCATTCTCCACTTTCAGGGAACAGATCTCTTTCTCTTTGAGCCATACAGGGCATTCACGTGAGCGGCATGAATGGTCTGTTTGTCCACAGCTCAGACACTTTGGAAGACATTCATCTTCATGAGGGCTTTGTCCACATGTCAGGCATTTCCTTTCCTTCACACACCTACCCTCTCCATGCCCGTACATCCCACAGCGGTAACAGATCAGTGGGTTAGGTACATGTCTCTTCACATGGTAGGTTACGTAGTCAAGTTCGAGTTTGTTTGGACAGTTTGGGGAGTCGAATGTCAGAAGAATGGTGGGAGTGTTCTCCGTCCTACCTGCCACTCTCTTTGAGAACCTCTTCGCCAGTGTCACACCAAATGGAGAAAGCCAGTGGACAATCTCCTCCTCAGTCAGATCAATTAGATCATATGCATGGATGGTACCTTTGCTAACATTAAGCCTAACGTCCCGCTCAACCACACACTCCTCTCCTGCCAGGTTTGACGCTTTCATGAGTTTCTCTGTCTGTTTTTGGTTTTTTGTTTTAATTAGAAGACCCCCATCCCGTAGAAGGGTGGCCTTTTCCACTTTCTCCTCGCCAATCACATTCCTCAGGGCAGCCTGAACCCATGGCCACCCCTTGGATTTCAGTGGTCTGTCATTTTTCAAGTTGAGTCTCAGGTATGAGCCTCTGTCCTCAGAGGGAGGCTCATCCCAGAACCCTTCTTCCCCACGGAAGCGTTTCCCCGGTCTGCTCTGAACTACCATGGTTCCATGTCAGTAAGCCAGGCCGAAAAAAACGATCTCAACAAAAATGTGCAATTACGAGACGAAAGCGGCAAAAACGATGGAGGGCGAAATCAACCAGCCAACACCACCTGCACTTGACAAAGCGAAATGAAAAGTCTTTACATACCAGGAATTCCAGAAGAAATCAGAAATAAATAATGCGCAACCACCGAGCCCTTCGAAGAAATCGAATCACAATATCTTCACCGCTCCAGAAACGTCCTTCCACGTGGCAATCTCAAGATCGAGTGACACCCATCTAAAAAGCAAAATTTGTCATTATTATTAGTCTGAGATGCGTCAGATATGTATACCAGGCTACTATATTACGATGTATACAATCACACCAGAAATGGGGTATAAATTTGTTCCCCAGCATTTAGTATCCCACGCTATCGAAATGCCCAGCCGTTGGGATAAGTTTGCTAGGCAGCTTAGGTAATGTTAGGTTACGCTAGGCTAGGTTGGGTACGTTCAGTATATTTTAGGATAGGTTAAATTATGCTAGGCTAGGATTGGAATGGTTGGGCAATTCGACAGTTTGGGGCATTCGATCGATGGCGAATTTGTAGCTCGAATGTAAGAGTGCGTTCGGAGAGCGTAATATTTCATGAAATGTTTCACGAAATTTGCATGATCACTCGGAAGGTCTGTGCCAGGATAACTAGCACACGACGTTGCGTCGTTATGTCACAATTTTGTCACGGCATTGTGACGTCAAATTGTTAGCTGGATAAGTATCAAAGTAGGTACCTACTTAGTCACTTAAAATTTTGCATCTAAGCGAAAGTCAGGGACTGACTCAACCCTGGTTCAGTTCGGTTCGTCGCAAACACATAGAGTCAACGAATTCTCTTTTTATTTTATTCGGGCATCGACTGGCGACTCGGGACCTTCATTTAGCATTCGCACGACATACTACTTAGGGTCCACCGTGCAGATGAAGTACTGCTCATCATCGCATGAGAAGGAAGCCCAAGTGCCGATCAACCCGTGGTTGATAACCGCACAGCACTCGCCTTCATACGAGGGCTCGTTGCAGCCAAAGAAGTAGCGGTCATAGTCGGAACGGTCCTCCCAAGTCCAGCTGATGTGCGTACCGTTCCTGTGCAGCCCCAGCCAGGCCTTCTCCCCCTTCATCAGCGTCTCGGCCAGGAAGGCGTCCTCGGCGAAGCTGTGGACGGAGGCGGGCAGGGCGCCGGGGGCTATCGAGGCGCACACGTCGGTGATGCGCCGCCAGGACATCTGGAACGACGAGCGCCAGTAGCAGCGCGAGCCGAACTGAACCCAGTCGGAGCTGGGGCACGCGGCGGCGGCGGCGGTGAGGAGGACGGCGAACGCCGTCAGACGCAGCGACAGAACCATTCTGGTGACGAATACGGCTCGGGTGGAGCACGGTGGCAGACTGGAGCTCAGGTCGGGCGGATCCAGTACTGGTAGACGGTCACACAGACCCGGACGGCAGCCAGCAGTGGTATATGGACCCAGACGGAGACACCGTGTGGTGCAGCCGCTAGCTGATACTGGCAGCGAAGATGTGGCAGCATGCATTTATTAGGCGGCGTATCAGTAGCCGGCGTGAGAATAGGCCAGTCGTCAGAGGCGTGAGAATAAGCCAGTCGTCGCAGTTGGGGGCCGCTGAAGGCCGGCAGGTCCCGCTCCACGATAAACTCCAGTCATAATGACGGGCCGGGACGTATTTACGACAGAGCATGACTGATATAGGTACACAAACTACATACAAATGATCGATTACATGGAACAATTGTAAAGTCATGCCAATTCTACATATCGACGGCTGGATGGCAACATCCCTCAATCCGCAAAACAATTATTTTGTTACGATCACAAAATATTTGATAAATCGTAATGACGCTCGTTGAAAATTGCAAAAGGGTCCAAGCGGCAATTGTATGGCTCGTTCAAATCGCTCTGCTCGAGTAAAAACTAAAGCCGGGTAGCCAGAACACCCAAACGCCATCAAAAACAGTTAGCAGAGCCGCCTCCTGCCGCAAGCACCACGGGCACCACCACGGGTTATAAGCAGGTATACGCCGGGTAATGTAGGTTTGAGACGGATACCACCAGACTCCAGAGCACATTCTAATAATTTTCACTGCGCCTAAAAATGATAAAAGGTCACACACTGTTGCCGGAGAGGGCTGAAAACAGCACGGGTGGGATTCGCACTGCACAAGGCTACCGACCGTGTCTGCGACATTGCCGTGCAGGCTCTGCGGACGGGCTGGGCTCGCTGTCGTTCCATCTCACAGGATCGGCCGCCATCTGATCCCCGACTCCCGACATAATGACAAGATGATGCTTCATTGAATTTCAGACCCATGAATCGATCCATTTTGCAGCTCATACTGATTATTGAAATTTATGTGAGTTGATCGTATGGATGTGCTGTCCTGTCACTGTTCATTGATATTGGTGACTGAATCGATTACTTGTTACGCTCACTGATTTAATTCATTGGATTGTTGGCTGTAGTGCGTCGATTCAACGATTGGTGATTTAATTTATTCATTGTTTCAACCAAGCGACTGAACCTTTAGGGGCCTGACTCAGTCGATTCGCTTTGCACGAAATGATCGTTAGTTATTATCGGTAATGGACAATGGTTTTATATATAGTCAGGGAATGGGTGCAAGGCAGCAGAACTGCATAAAGCCACCGCAGTTCAGAAACCACACATGGGCTGTGACCAAAAAGTAGGTTCCAAGATCCACAACATCCTACGGCAGACAGACTTTCCAGGATCCACAGGATCCCATGACGAATATTGTTCCCAGGACCCAAGAACCATAGAATCCAACGAAAAACATTTGCCCAGGATGCCATGACAAAATGACCCCCCCCCTTGGCTACGTGCCTGCTGCAGCTGCAGTCACTGCCGTTCGAGAATAAGAAGGAACACATTTTCTACACATTTTAATAAAGCCTACGGTGATTGAGTTGATTGAATATCGCTTTTGAATATATTGGAGTGAAATAATGACACTGATTTGTAATTGAAGCGAATCATCTACATACTTAGTCGTGATTTGAACAATTGAAATGAACATTTTGTCGACTGATTTGTGACAGAATCGTTTCATCTCCCCATTTGTGATTGTATTGGTTAAAAATTAAGTTGATTGGCTAGAAATGAATCGTATACAAGTCTGAACCGATGTGCTCTGCGAGTGTTGTCCTAAAGAAATGACACCATTGAGTTCTCCCCATAAACAGACTCACAAGTTTGAAATGCATTGATGTATTCATTACTAACATTTGTAACAGATGCCACAATTCAATAATCTCGCCGATTTGAGAAAACGACAGCGGATAATAATGGGACGTAGTCTCTGCGATTAAACGCATAAGCTGATTGTCGTGAACATGACCATGACCACGCAGAGTGTGACATACCTCTTTAGTAGCAGAGGCGCGAGAAAGACGTCCCATAGCACGCCAGTCGCCTCGTCCTCTGCCTCTCAGAGCCTCTCAGAGCGGCCAGCGGCGGCAGGCCCAGCTCCTGACTGCGTCCTCTGCCGCTCTCAGCTGACCGGACGGCCAGCAGCCGACGGTGGTGAGTCCGGCTCGTATCCAGGTGACTCCTCCGGCACGGTGGGCAGCGTGGCTATGCGCCGCCGCCGCCGCCGCGCCCGCAGCAGCCTTGCCGCCGCCGCCGTGGGTCGGTTGGCCGCCGGTCGAAAGGCGACCAGGTCCGACAGCTCGGAGGTGTCGAGGGAGCGTCGGCGCCGCCGGACCGCCGCCCGGCTGACGGCTCCGTCCACCTCACCACTGTCCGGCTCACAAGTCGGTTGTGAGTCACAGCCGACTCCGGACCGCCGCCGAGTCACCGCCCGGCTGACGGCCCCGTCCACCGGATCACTGTCCGGCTCACAGCCGACTCCGGACCGCCGCCGAGTTGTCGCCGGCCCGACGCCACTGGCGCAGTCACCACTGACTTTCGTACTCCCGCCACTGCCAGCCCAAGAACGTCGCCTGGTAGTCACCCCAGCGACTTCAATGTTCGTGACTGGCGATCGCCGCCCAGCATTTACGAGACCGGTGTCAGTGTCGGTTCCGCTCCACACCCCAGAGCGTCGTCTGGTCTTTACAGCTGTAACATCACCAACTTCGCTATCGATTCCAGAGCGTCGTCTGGTCTTTACAGCTGGAACATCACTAACTTCACTATCAATTCCAGAGCGTCGTCTGGTCGTTACAGCTGTAATATCACCAACTTCACTATCGATTCCAGAGCGTCGTCTGGTCTTTACAGCTGTAACATCGCTCTTATCTTCACTGACGACCCCAGAGCGTCGTCTGGTCTGTACAGCTGGAACACAACTGATATCTTCACTGATCACCCCAGAGCGTCGTCTGGTCTTTACAGCTGTAACATCACCAACTTCACTATCAATTCCAGAGCGTCGTCTGGTCTTTACAGCTGTAACACCACTCTTTTCTTCACTGATGACCCCAGAGCGTCGTCTGGTCTGTACAGCTGGAACACAACTGCTATCTTCACTGATGACTACAGAACATCGCCTGGTCTTTACAGCTGTACAAAGATTACTGCGAACTTCACCGCCAACGCCAGAGCGTCGCCTGGCTCCTACATGACCAGCGGCGCTGTCGCCCTGAGCGAGTCGCGCCGCAGGGTCCGTCAGTGCGCCGTGCTGGTGTCTGGTGGGCGGCTGCGAGCTCTCCCTGGAGCCACCAGAGGTCGCCGCCGGGCCACCGGCGTCGCTACACGGCGTGGGCGGCCGGTCACTGACCTCAGCCGCGGCTACACTGACCTTAGCCACGGCTACACTGACGGGACCCAGCACACCAGAGGCTACACTGACGGGGCGCGGCACGACAGAGACACGGCGGGACGACCGCCGGCTGCTCACCCTGACGGGGACCGGCACACCAGAGGCTACACTGACGGGAGCCCCGCTCACTTCAGCCGTGGCTACACTGACGGGACCCAGCACGCCAGACACACGGCGGGACGACCGCCGGCCGCTCACCCTGACGGGGACCGGCACACCAGAGGCTACACTGACGGGGGCCCCGCTCACCTTAGCCGAGGCTACACTGACGGGGACCGGCACACCAGAGGCTACCCTGACGGGGACCAGCACGCCAGAGGCTACACTGACGGGGCCGGGCGCGCCAGAGGCTACACTGACGGGGACCAGCACGCCAGAGGCTATACTGACGGGACCCAGCACGCCAGAGGCTACACTGACGGGGCGCAGCACGCCAGATGGTACCCTGACGGGACCCGGCACACCAGAGGCTACACTGACGGGGACCGGCACACCAGAGGCTACCCTGACGGGGACCGGCACGCCAGAGGCTATACTGACGGGGACCGGCACACCAGAGGCTATACTGACGGGGACCGGCACACCAGAGGCTACACTGACGGGGCCTGGCACACCAGAGGCTACACTGACGGGAACCGGCACACCAGAGGCTACACTGACGGGGCCCGGCACGCCAGAGGCTACACTGACGGAGCCCGGCACGCCAGAGGCTACATTGACAGGGACCAGCACGCCAGAGACGCGGCGGGACGACCGCCGGCGACTCTGCCGCAGCGAACCGCCCGTCCCGTCGGCGGCGCTCTCACCGGTAGCACCCTGCACCACAGAGCTGGCGCCAGAGGCAGGGCTAGGGTCCTCTGAGGCGGCGACGGCAGCAGGACTAGGGTCCTCTGAGGTGCCGCCGGCAGCAGGACTAGGGTCATCTGAGGTGCCGCCGGCAGCAGGACTAGGGTCATCTGAGATGGCGCCGGCAGCAGGACTAGGGCCATCTGAGGCGGCGCCGGCAGCAGGACTAGGGTCCTCTGAGGCGGCGCCGGCAGCAGGACTAGGGTCCTCTGAGGCGGGGCCGGCAGCAGGACCAGGGTCACCTGAGGCGGCGCCGGCAGCAGGGCTAGAGTCATCTGAGACGGCGCCGGCAGCAGGACTAGGGTCCTCTGAGGCGGCGCCGGCAGCAGGACTAGGGTCCTCTGAGGCGGCGCCGGCAGCAGGACTAGGGTCCTCTGAGGTGACGCCGGCAGCAGGACTAGGGTCCTCTGAGGCGGCGCCGGCAGCAGGACTAGGGTCCTCTGAGGCGGCAGTAGAGCTCGGGACACCGGAGGCAGCAGGGCTGGGGGCACCGGAGGCAGTGGAGCTGGGGGCAACAGAGCCGGGACCAGCGGCGTCTGACGAGGTCAGCTGACCCGGCAACAGCGGCTCGCTGGGAAGAACAAGGCCGACAGTGGATGCTCGCCTGCCTCGCTTTACGACAGCTTCGCTCCTCACAGCACATGTTATACTGGCCCGCCGCATGCCTTGCTTGAAGGGGACATTGCTGGAAGCATCGCATACAGCACTAGAGGAAGCATTGCTCCGCTTCTTCACGGTTTCACTAAGAGCAGCGCACGAATCACTAGCAGCACACGGATCCCTTGCAGCGCACGAATCGCTTGCAGAGCACGCATCGCTTGACGAAGCTCTGAATCGCTTCAGCGCGGCTTGGCTGAGCGGACCGCAGCTGGCCCTGGAAGCGCTCCTGGCTCTCTTCACGGCGACGCCCGGACACCCCTGCTCCCTGTCGGCCATCTCCGAGCCACCCACCCCCAGCTCCGGGCTCCCCGCCCTGCTGACGGTGCCAGCGTCTCCAGCGTCTCCAGCATCTCCAGCGTCTCCAGCATCTCCAGCATCTCCAGCGTCTCCAGCATCTCCAGCATCTCCAGCGTCTCCAGCGTCTCTAGCATCTCCAACATCTCCAGCATCTCCAGCGTCTCCAGCATCTGCAGCATCTCCAGCATCTCTAGCATCTCCAGCCTCTCCAGCATCTCCAGCATCTCCAGCCGGACCCGGCCGCGGCCGACGGATGGTGACGTGACAGACCGGGGACGGCGCCTCGTCTGTCGCGGCCAGCAGCGCTGTGTTGAGCAGCTCGGCGGCGGCAGACGGGGCGGCGCCGTAGAGAGCAGCCTCGGTGCCGCACAGAGCAGCCTCGGTGCGGCTCCTCCAGCCAGTCCTCTGGCGGCCGCCGCCGAGCACCGGCGACGCGGCCGCCTCCTCGTCGCCGTCGATGTCACCGAGGCAGCGGCGCGCCTCGCCCGAGG
>JARBER010024452.1:0-19702 GCA_030265075.1 Balanus glandula | reverse complement strand
TGTGCGTGTGCGTGTGCGTGTGCGTGTGCGTGTGCGTGTGCGTGTGCGTGTGCGTGTGCGTGTGCGTGTGCGTGCGTCGTCTGCTATATAGAAAATCGGGAGAGGACACTGGACATATTCTACACCCCCACCCCCACCATCTAGCAGAACGCGTGTAAACACCCACATCCATCGATACGCCTTCCCCTCGCGCTTGTTTTTCCTGACCTGACCTACATGCCTGTCTGCATGTCCATGACCTACATGTATCTTTCCGCAGATTACACCTGTGTTCCTTTCCGAATCCAGTTCAGTGATTGATGTGAAAGGTAATTATGTTATTGCATTATATTGAATGATTGCGTAACGATTTCATCGTCATTTCTCAAGTACCGCTTAGATTGATGATAAACTGTTTTTTTCTTCTGATGACAGCTGTCAGCTGCTGGTGAATATCTTTCCCGTTCATCTCTAACACTTTGTTCAAACTTTCTGTACTGTTATTATGTTTTTTATCAGATATTGTACTTTGCTCTCACATTTTTCTTATGCAGTCTTTCCGTTTTTTCCCTTATGCAGAGGATGGCTGAATGGGTGTAGCGGATTTTTTTAGCCGGGGGATGTTGTTAAGCAAATTTGTACTGAACATTCGGTTTGATTAGCACGCTTATCCGAAGTTCTTTGTAACATTGTTTTCCGATAAGGAGCCGAATTGATTAAGGGGCACCAACGGACGCCCGGGCTCCAGGACTCCAATATCATGTCAGATTCCTGGATGCATCACATAAGTGACAGGGGCGGGAGGGAACAAATACTATCCCACTTGAAATATCGAGGTCTAACCGTCCGATTTTCACAAATCAATCTCGGTGTCCGTTCGCCCACAATTGGAGCTACATGTCATTGACTGACTGATTGATTGATTATAATTGATTGATTGGTTGATTGATTTATATTGTTTCATTGATTTGAACTTCGAAATAGTTAGCAGAGGTTACGTTTGGGATCCCTTAAATCAACAGGATTTTTTTTGTGAACTGAAAACTATATCTGATATAACAAGCGTGGCTCCTTCCTTATCGTTTGGTTACATGCACATATCGGATTACTGTCTGTCCGATACTGTCAGTGTCCGATGGTGGCGTATCATAATTTCGGATGGGGAGCAAACAAAATCAGAGGGGCGCCATCACAAGCCAGAGGGGCTTCACATGCTTTTGGAAGGATGCTTTTGGTAGATCTTATGTAAGGCAGTGCTTCTGCAAGGGGCGCCAGACTGTGTCCATGGTATTCAAAAGGGCGCCATTGATACAGAACGGGGCGCCAGTTATCTTCAATTGGGCGCCAAGATGCGCTGAATTAATAGTGGTGGCGCCAGTGATCGTGAATGGGGCGCCCGTGATCTTTGATATGGTACCGGATGCCTTGGAAGGGGCGCCCGTGATAGTAAGTGGAGCGTCAAATTCTTCAGGAACGAGCACTGTAGATCCTATGCATCTAAGGAGCCTCCTTCACTGGCCAGAGTGGCCCGTTACTAGCTTGAGGGCGCCTTCGGCTGGAGGAGGGGCGCAAAAATGTAGGTTTTCCCGAAATTGTGGGGAGCAAAAACATAGTTTTGCCCTTCATCCAAAATTATGGGGGGGGGCAACTTGCCCCCGCTGCCCCCCGGATACGCATCCACTGATTACTGTCGTCCTTATTTTTTAAATAGATTTGCGTTGTTACGATCCATAATATTCTTGTTTACTAACGCACGTTTAGCCTGCTGGATAACTCCGCTTTCGTTCATGCTGTATGTTATATCAGCATCATTTTATTTACAGGTGAAACTCTGTGGACATCTGTTTTCCAGTCGGATACGGTTATGGTGGCATGCAAAGGAAGAGCGACTCAAGTAAGGAGGCTACATAACTCTGACCCTCGCAGGTGTCAGGGGTGCTGGTTACCGCCCCGCCGGGTTTTCGTGTCTTACTGATGATCGATGCAACTCAGGCATTTTTTGGCATTTGGCAGCCCAATGATAATTTGTGCAGTTGTCATTGGGATGCCAAATAGCAAGATGCCTGAGTTGCATCGATCATCAGTAATATTTTGAGTAATTTATAATTTATTTGTATTTTATTTGTTAATATGTATTTTTTTGTATTTTAATTTATAAGTATTTGAATAATTTGATCAGTAATTTGAGCAATGGGCGCCATATGACTTACTCAGTCGGTGTGCCCTAAAACCCCAATTATCATCATACAATTTGAGCAACCCCCCCCTTCATGACCTGGGTAGCGGGTAAAATTTCGTAACCAAAAGTACGTATCGCAATAGTACGCAAGACAGCTGGTGTCGCAGAAGTTCGCCAGGGATAAAGTACATACGTGAGGGATAAAGTTGGTAATCTCAAATAGAATATGAGATGTGGCAAACGTTGTTACGGGTAAAAGAGCTACCATAAACATTGGTATGGGTCCATGGAGGTATTGATAGGGCCCAACACAACATTGGTAGGACTTTGGCACTACCAGGCTTATAGAAAACGACCCCCTGCCAATAGCTACTTATTACGAGCGAGCGCGAAGCGCGAAGCGAGTTCTTACTGATAAACGCTAAAATATGAGAATGAGCGGCCGGCCGGTCGTGGTCACGCTTTTGAGAGGCTTATATATCTGGAACGGTAAGCCCGATTGACAAGCGGTCTTCTTTGTTTGGTACCTCCATCCTTTCTGCCGTGTGTGGAACCTCAGTCAGTCTCAGTCATCGGGATCATACAAAATTTTCACCCCGAAATTAAAAAATCACACTATTTCTCGCGCGGTGAGCGCGGTCACAATGTCAGAGACTATCGCCGGCTGGACGAGAGACGTGACCCAGCTGACGCAAGTGACAGGTCAGTCGCTCACGGGCGGTTGCGGGCTAGGGGTGACTGCGTTATGGCGGATCAATAGCTCATGGAAATCAGGCATATACCTATAGCTAGAGAAGTTGGGGTTTGAGGTGTAAATGAATCATTTTTAAATTAAATGGAATCCCGTTGTGCCATACCATTACCTATGTAACGAATGGGGCTCGCGAAGTGCAGTCCTTGGTGTTAAAAACAAATTTGCATAACTATGCTCGATATTAATTGATTGATAAGATGCAAATCTTTATGTTTTCCTAAGATATAACTCAAGCCAAGAAAAAAGACTTCCCCGAACTTTACTTTTGTGTAAAATGGGATTGCACAACACCGTGAGAAATTGAATACCGATTCAGTGCTCGATTAGAAGAAGCTCGATTCAGTGCTCGATTAGAAAATTGAATAGCGATTCAGTGCTCGATTAGAAGACCGAGATGTAAACACCCCAATCCTAAATTATGGTCACGTGATTTCACCCACAAGGGTTTTACTGACGTTAGACCCTCCGAGGTCAATCGAAGCACTGTTATAGTTATATCCGTCTTGGGCTGAACGAATAATTCAGCAAGCTCATTTTCAATGTTTCTTTTCTCAGGACGACATTCTGGCAGCCGTTAAGTGCGCCCTGCCAGAAGAGCCTGCCAAGCAAAACAAGAAGAAGAGTCAAGGTAAGGTACCCTCCATATACTGCGATTTGTTGTGTCGTTCCTCTGCCTGTAACTTGATTCGTAACAGGCTCTATAATTTTATCCATCACAATCTATTTGTAAAACAAGGGTCAATCGTGTTTCATTATATCTATTTGTACTGTTCTACTATGCTATTGATGTAGCTGGCGTTTGTGGAATATCTGCATTATTGGTGTGCTGCTGTGCTTCTTTCTATGGATACTATTCAAAGAACTCCACCCGAATCCTGATGAACCGCAATGCTGCTCTTGAGCTGGCTTTATTTGATATTTTTTTGTCATTTTGTTTGTGCAGGCGACAAACGGCTGATCTGTCACATGTGTGGCTTTCGGTTCAAGAACAACAGATATTCGCAACACTTCAGACGGCACCACAAGATAACCGACCCTGATCGACTGAAAGCGGTTAGGCATGATATGCGGAAGTTTTCAGCTGACTTGCTGGACAGGTACGGGCGCCTAATAATAGTAATGTTATTAAGACCGAGCATCGTTGGTGCTGAGAACGAGACCTAGTGGCAATATTAATTCCGGCCGGCCATGTTTGCTGTACGGCGTAATACAACTTTTTATACCTTTTTCCAGTAACAAATGTCTGCCTGGCGGCTCTGTAGCTGCTTGAGAGATACTGCTCAGTTTGCGCTACGGTTAGCAAAATCACGTAAAGGAACTGTCCCACCTTCACATTAAGTTTGAGTTGAGAAAGCCAAGTTAGATGCCAGTCCTGGAAATTAATCGTAGTATCAGTCAAAACACCCTCAGTTTCCTCGTTGAGACGAATTCAAAGTTGACAGATGTCCAAAAAATAAGGACCGTTGCCTGAACAGGCGTTTGGCCGACACCGGCGCCACGTTTGCTTATCCTTATTTTTCAATGACGATTCCAACATTTAGGCTCATAAATACGGTTGGCTAGCACGTAGCAAAAACCAAGGCAATAACAAGCAGAAGTCGTCCACCGTAAATGTACCAGCAAAGAAGAAGAAAAGAACGTTCCAAATGACCAAGTTCACAAGCCCAAGTTTCAATCAAAACCTTAACCTCAATAATTTCTCAAGTACGCTACATTTTTTGGGAAAGAAGTTACAAACATGTCAAGTAGAATGTCCTCAACATGTTGACATACATTTCGGGTATATTTACCAACTTTTTTCAAAGGTGGCACAGTCCCTTTAAACTTCGGCCTGTTCGCTACGCGAACAGGCCGAAGAGTCGTTTATCTATTCCAACTGGTATGTTATTATTTGGCTCAATTACCCTAATCAAATAATTTCGTTCCCTTGAAGAGACTGTCCCACCTAAACTTTAGTTTTGAGTTGAGATGGCCGAGTTGTTGGCTGTCTTGCACAGCCACGTCGTACATTAACCAAAATGCTGACTGTTATCAGATCGTTGAAAAATTCAAGTTTGAATTTGAAAATTGGGCCCCGATCGAGGCCCGATCTCTTAACCCTGAAATAGGAGGTGCTCCTATTTCACCATCCTACAGGGTGAGCATAAATCAATGTTAAAAACTAATTGTCCCAAATACAAAGAACAAACTTTGAACTTTATATTATGGGTATATTTTCAGTTTAATCACATTCAAACATTTGCATTTTATCTCGTACCTTGCTTCCTTGCCGCGTTTACTTTTTGCAGGCGCCGCCCAAACATGACGCCAGTTTCGCCCAGACACGCCTGAGCTCTGCTGCAAATGCCGCGTTGCTCGGAAAAATCACACTGTGTCCATGCTCCTGGCTAAAGAGTTGATGACCTCCTCTGGATATGATAGGGCTCTAAACGTGCATTACATGGTTTCTGTAAGACCTACGCTCCAAAACAAAGGTATTACAACTCCAATATCCAGGGGTTTAGCCGGACAGCTGATCGGCGTCAAACGGCTGTTCGGGGACGTGTATCAGTCAGTCGGTTGACGCCCATCAACCGACAGTCGACCGGCCAAAACCCCTGGACATTGGACTTGTTATGCCTTTGTTTTGGGGCTTAGCTCTTTCAGAAGCCGTGAAATGCAAGCTTAAAACTCTAACAGATCCAAAGGTGGTCATCAACTGTTTAGTCAGGAGCATGGAACCGAAAGATTATCTCCGAACAACGCGGTACTCTTACAACAGAGCTCAGGCGTGTCTGGGCGAACCTGGTGCCATGTTTGGGCGGCGCCTGAAAAAAGTAAAAGTAGCTCTGCCTCATTCCAATCAAAAGTTATAGAAAAAAACTTATATTGACGTTATGACGTCATCATTTGACCTCAGTTGACCTCTCCAGGGGCTACTAACGCAAAATTGCACCGGGGATGTCATTCTTACCATAGTTTATCATCATTCTGAGCGATCTGAAGAGATCTGATAAGTATTTGAGGTACTTGATTTCCCCCCATTGACTTATAATGGACAGGTCACGAAATTGACCTGACCTGAGGTCAACGATATCAAAAATCCGAGATAAACTATTTGTAGAGTCCTATGCCCGTATTGCACACTGCAAGTTTCAAAGAGTTTGGATCAAAACTGTGCCTTGGGCACGATGTCAAAATTTGACCTGACATGACCTCGAGAACAAGGTCATATCTCACTAACCAAAGGTCATGGATACTTGAAATTTTCAGGATATCTGGAGAAAAGTTAGAAATGTAGCTATACAAAAAGAAATCAGCTCGATATATCAAACGGTGTGGGCTGCAGCTAGGAAAAACTACCTAGGGGTGGCAACCCCCCCCCCCCCCAGGTGCGGGCGAGGGTTAACCATTAGCGCTGGTCCCGTGACGTCACGAGTTTTTATCGAATTAGTTCCTCACTTTAGCGACGGTTGACTTGTGCGTAGCAATAAGAAGCAACATTTGTGTGTCATAAATGTATCAGCACAGCAGAATAAAATGACTGTCCTTAAATTATGTCACAGGTCCGCGGTTCAAGCAGAACTTTAAAACTCAATATCTTGCAAGAGGTGCAAACTTGGATGCTTATCCGGTCATGAGGTGTACACATTCTGTTAAAATTGTATGCCCGGTGTTGTTCGGTGTTTCAAATTCTTGCAAGGGCTGTAATCAGAGCACCTGACTTTCATTTCCACACTCATTTGCCTCAGCGCGTGTGCGCGATGTTTTTTCTGATTTGTATTGGGAATCGCATGTGTTTCAGGAAACCCGATCTCACACCGCCGGACAAACTGACGTGTGCCAGGTGCGGAGCCCGCGTCCGTCACCTTTCACTGCATCTGAGGCGCAACCACGGCATCAGCGATCGTGCAGCCCGGAAAACTATCAAAGATGCTGCTTTCGCGAATCAGCTCGTGAGTTAAATATTTTCCTTATTATTGCAAGAATGGGGTTGGGGACTGTTTTGTAAGGTACCATTGTTATGATTTTAATCAAATGAGGACGATTTTTCGTTATATAAATTTAAACAGAATTGTGTTTAACTAAAAAATGAGCTAAAAAAAGGTTAAAAACTGCCTAATTATTTTCACGGTCCTTGGGCTTGTGACGTCAGCTGGATAGCCACTTTTGCTTACAGAAATGGCGCGATTGCGACGTTTGGCTCAGCATTGATGCCATTCCCGCAAGGTCTGAGGCCAAATTACGGAGCTGTTATAATTTGATTCTGAGATCGTCTACTTCATATGCATTATTGAATTATTCGCATTTTCTGTTTGTAAAGCATGTTATAAGATAGCCGTCAATAGCTAGGCGGATGTTGAAAATGTTTGCACGAGCGCAGAAATTAAGGAACATTTTTTTAACTGAACTACTTGCGCGAACTAGGTATTCGGAGATATGCAAGTCATTTTTTATTAGCGTACTCTTTGAGTTTCTATATTTATTAATATTTATTTTACCAGTGTTTGAGGGAAGTATATCATGGCTGGAACGAGAAGTAACGGATCAGATCCAGGCTTTGTTGAAGCCACACACACCACAAAATCTGCCTGTCGTAAGCGTGACGTCCATCATAAACTACATCCAAAGTTCTGAAAGCTACGTGGCTGCTAAGTTTAGAAATAAGAAGCTGGAAAGGTGAGACGTCCACATTTCTGTAGGTATATGGTGATATGACCATGCCAACAGCAGCATACCGCGTCACTGTCTTGTTTACGTCATAACTATATGCAAAAGTGGCTATCCAGTCGACGTCACAAACAAGTGTGTTTTAAAATGAAAATGGAAACTTCGGTAACCTTTTTGAGGCAGAATTCGATCTTACATTTGCCAGGTCAGACCATCAGGTCAGAGCATCAAGGTCAAGGTCGAATGATAATATACAACATGGTCCTACTTAGATCACTTCGTCCGGAGTTCAGGTTTTGAAGTTGACCTTTCGAGGCCAAGTTGTACATGTTTCCATTCCTCTTGACGAGACACTACGATGGTACCCATGCCATAATATTGTTCTTTCTTCAAAGCTACAAAAACAACGCGAAAAACTATTTTACCTAAAAACTGCATGTTTGACCCTTGATGACCTCTGGAGCCCAAACTATTGACCTGAGGCCAAATCTCAAGACAATTCTGCGATGGGGAATTTCAATGGCTATCCACTGTTTGTTTCCAAATTCTTTCTAGCTATAATTATTCCCAAGATAATGGAGGTTGTCCAAGTGATGCCCGCTTTTCTAGAAACATGGGAAAACTTGACTTAGTGGCCCTGGTGACATCAATATCGACTTATCCGTATTCCTGGCGGGCTCTAGGAGGACCTGTTTCGTGCGGGGGGAGGCTTCGGAACCCCCCCCCCCATGCTATCTCGCGAACCGAAGGTCGTAGAAAGATAGGCGAGGCGGCGTTGGAAAGGTCTCACGGAGACGCTTCTAAAGCACATGTCAATGTCATGTCAATGTCTAATGCACATGTCATGTCGCCATGTCAAATTTCGAAGCAATATCTCAATATTTGATGTTGATTATGCTAAAAAAAACGTATAACGTCATTTTCTGAATTACAATTTTTGTCGCATCTGGGCTTTGCACATAAGAAGAGAAAACTAGTTATCCTAAACAACACTGGTTCAGATACATAAACGTCTTTTATCTCAGTTTATCAGTCTCAAAAATTGACCTTATGTGACCTGAACTCGGCCTCAGTCACACCAAATGGGTTGAAACGACGACACGACTTTACTATCGTATTCTATGCTTTGTTCCAGGAAATAGAGCTGATCAGAAATACGGAGGAGGCTGCAACGACCGAACATGTGACTGAGGAGCCAGATCTGCTGACGATGTTCACTGAAAGCAAGCGAGGATGGCGAAAGAAGCCCACGACCGCCATGAGGCAAGAAAACCAGCTGAAAAAGATCTTCGAAGAAACAGCGGAAAAGTGCGGGGATACGCCCAGCCCTCGCCTCATCCTTCTTCGTCACATGGATGACCTTGAGAAGGTTCTACTCGCGAAACTGCCGAAACAGTCTGCTCTGGTGAAGAGTGTCGTCATCGCGCTGCGGGAGTTCCAGCGCTTCATTAGTGTGAGAGAACCCGAGGGCGGCGCGGCTTGGGACGCGGTTGGAAGGCGTCTTGAAACGTGGAAGCGAGACGCATCGCTAATGGATCATCACCGAGAGGCTACGCTACAGGACCGTATGGGGGAGGATGACTACCTACCCTCTAAAGAGGAGTTGACCTCACTTCGAAGGGAAGTCCATGCGGAGCTTTCAAAGATGATGAACGTCAAGATCGCGAAACGAAGTGATGCTGTGAAGATGCGGCGGCTGCTGCTCACTTCCATCCTGCTGGACAACTTTCAACGCTCTGGCACAATCACAAATGCGACGCTGGCAGAGTACCAGAGCATGAAGGGAGGAATTCTACGAGTCACCGACCACAAAAGTAGGACGTCATATGGTTCTGCTAACCTGGTCGTAACCGACGTCGAGTGCTACCTACACCGCTACGTGGAAGACGCACGGCCGCTCCTGATAAAGTCATCCACGGTGGCAGAGCTGTTCCCATCAGCGGATCCTGCAGAGGACCTAAGCGAGGTTTGCGAAATGTTTAACATCAGGAAGATGAACCCCACGCTACTGCGAAAAGCTGCCTCAACAGCCGCGTATAGCGGCCTTCCAGAAACTGAGAGACGTCGTATCGCCAACCATATGACTCATCGTCCTGAGACAGCATATAAAGCGTATGCTGCAAAGAACAGGCGGGGCGACGCTGTCAACAGTGTGCGTACCATCAAGGAACTCATGTATGGTGCTAATGTGCGTAGTGCGCCAGAGGAAAGTATCGGGGGCGATGTCGTTGACGAGCATGGGATATGGGAAGCGGAGGCGAGCACTGTACCAAGTTCCGCCGGGGCGTTGCAGCGTCGGCATCTCCGTGAGGGCTTCTCATCCGACGAGGATGCGGTGCTGGCCACAGAGGCCAGACGTATATGTGAGAGAAGCATGTTTGTAACAAACGCTTTGGCTCTCACGGTCATGGCTCGTCACAGTCCCCTTCTCGGGGGACACTCTCCCAAAACTGTGGAAAACAAGCTGCGGGATCTGGTCCGGAATCTGCGCTTGGGGGGTGTGTGGGGAACGTCCGGAGGTAGTAACAAGCGCCGGTCCGGAGGTGGTACCAAGGGCCGTCGCCAGTCGCGTCGGCGTTTGTGAGCACGTCAGGTGTGGTGGGTTTTGTAAAGCCAGGAGATGCGACGCAAAGTTTGTGGTTTGGGTTGGTCTGGAGAAAGTCCTGTCCCAGTTTCAAGTGTGGCATATCGCGTAGTTGTAGTGTCCCATTGACGTGTGTAGTGGATTTTGTTAAGCTAAGGCCTGCGTTGCCATCCATCGGTTTTAGGGAGGTCTGGAGAAGGTCCGGTCTCAGCCCTAGGCGTTGCACTTTGCAATAGTGAGTACTTGTGCGAAGTTTCTGGTATGGTCCGTTTAGCTAAGAGGTGCGGTGCAACTTGTCGTTTGGAAGTGGTATGGAGGTCGCTCGACCTGGTCCGGTGAGATGCGTAACACGACTGGTGCCGCTGACTTGCGGTCGTGCTTAAAGGGAATGTAAGTGTTTCAAAATTGTGAGCCAGAATTTTGCTATTGGTGGCATTGCAAAGTGGGTTAATTATGGTGTAGAATAAACAAACAGCATAAACAAACAGCATTTGTACTTGTAGTGTCTTTGGTTATTCTTATCCCAGCCGTTTTGCGCTAGAAGGAGGTCAGCCAGCACCCTTTCTAAGAATTGGCTAGCATTTACGTTGTCCTTTGGACAAAACGGGCCCTAGCAAATAGTAAAAAAGTCAGGATTGGTTTGTGTCTGATTATGAGATTCGGAGCCGTGGAGCAAGGTTTGCTCAATTTTGCCTTTGCTATTGGAAATCATATCGAGACATTTAAGTTCAGTAGGTATAAAAAATAAAGTAGGAAGGTGTAAGAAGAAATAACAACACCATATGTTATCTAACGACTTGGTTTCGGAGGTCTCTCACAGCGTGGGCGTAGGAACCGGGGGGGGGGGGGGCATGGCCCCGTCACTTGTTTGCGAAATTGTTGGTTAAACTCTCCACTTTTTCTTCAAACACATAATGAAAGACGGCAAACAGTTTGCCATGACGAGTAGAGCCCAAATCTGCAATGAAATATATGGTAGAGGGGTTAGATTTTCCTGAAGATGAGATAAAGGTCATGGAAGGGCCCGGCTGGCGGAGTGGGCCCCCTCAAAAATGAAAACTAGTTTTCGCACACTACTTTCGAAGGCTTCCCCAATACCTTTGGGAACCATGTATGGTGAGGAGATTCGCTTCCTTATGGATGTTAAATGGGCCATCAAGGGCCAGGGGTAGACCCTAATAGTCTGTAAATGGGCCGTTTCAGACCCGCCACTGACCTCCCGAGCCCTGACAATATTCATTATTGTCTATTGAACGATGGGTATTAACAGCAGGGGTGTAGTAATTTATTAGTTGGGGTGCTTGAGAACCCTAAACTTCGGTCAGAAAGTGGACCAAATCCGAGGAAAAATCCAGATGTTTAGGGATTTTGCTGGTAAGTACCTACTTTCAGCGCTTTTCACCCTCTGATCACCCCAAATTGTTTTGCGAAGCTACGCCGCTTATTAACAGGTTGCAAAATATGGCGGTTCGGATCGAAAATGGGCCCCATGATCAGAAAGGAGAGACATGTCGACCCTCCTGGCTGTACCACTGGGTGCAACCTACCCAGTCTACTGAAAGCGCATAAGGACTTGCGCGCCCGAGGCACATAGGACTCCACGTTTTAAACAAGCCGAGGTAACGCGTATTACTTGCATGTCAATAATATGCTAGTATTGATACATTTTTCATCTTATCTTGTCAAGACAAGGCGCACATAAGTCCCATTAAAGCGCTTCATAACTGGCGCAGTTGCGACATATTGATGGCGCGTTTTAATATCCAGGAACCTATGAAACTGGGCATATGAAAAACGGTCAATCAAGGGCGCACTGAGATGAGCGCAGAAAATGTCTAGGTCAACTTTCAGCGCAGTGCGCTATATTGAAACTGATCGTATTTTATTGTCCGGAATTTGTGTCGCCCTGAAGCAGGGCTGATGCCCAATGCGCTCCAAGCAGACTAGGCCGTCACCGAAAATATGGATTTTTTAGTAAAATAATGAGCTGTAAACAAATAACCGGGTGTCAATAGCGTTTTTTAGTCATGCTGAATCATATGGAACCAGTTATTTTCTTTTTAAGACCCCCAATAAAAATTGTGTTTTGGGCAAATCCAACTTCGGAGTCTTGTCAGGTTACATGATAACTACCTTATATACAGGACCAATTCGTGAGCTTTTTTTCTTCAGCCTTATCTCCGACAAATAAGTTTTTGAATTGACAAAGCCGATGTCATGACAATAAACAGTAATGCCCGGCGAACATTTTAAGCACCAGCCGGGCTTATTCCGTCCAATATTAAACGAAATACAATGCAAATAAAAATGTCGAGTAGTATTAAGCTCAAATTATCTTTGTCCATGTACGGCGCATTTTAGTAACATTTTGTCTAACTACAGCGCCTTGATAAAAAATGGTTGTATATTGCACATACTACTTAAAAATGATGTCAATCCACGTCACAACAATTCTTGCCATGCTTTTCTTACGTTTTCGCCACATTCCTCATATAGATATTGTATTTTAAGCAAGATATTTCAAGTTTTCTCATTTGCTCACTGAGGGCGCACTTTAGGTGTGCAGAATGGCTGGTACAGTCCACTAATGGCGCTGTCCAGTCTGGGCGTGTCGTGTCCATACAAAGCGCATGAATGTCTCAAAACAGTGCAACCGGATTCCCGGCGGTGGCCGCGGCGGACCGTCTCTCCAGCGGCCGACACCGCCGCACCGCCACACCGCCATTCACCGCCATACCACCATACCGCCATCACCGCCCTCCACCGCCGCACCGCCACACCGCCATCACCTCCCTCCACCGCCGCACCGCCCTCCACCGCCGCACCGCCACACCGCCATCACCGCCCTCCACCGCCGCACCGCCCTCCACCGCCGCACCGCCCCCATCACCCGACACTGCTCTGCACAGGGCTCCACACTGACTTACACCAGCCAGGACAGTCCTACATACCGTATACCGCCTCAAACCGCCTCATACTACCTTACACCACTTCATACCACCCCACACCACCTCATACCACCTCACACCACTTCATACCACTCCGTACCACTTTATATCGACCCACACCACTTCATTCCGCCCCACACCGCCCCATAGGGCCTGGTTCCGTCGCAGCCCAACTGGATCCAACTGGCTTCAACTGGCTCCAACTGCAACGGTTTGTGTTAAAAATATGATCAGTTGCTGTTGAAGCAACTCAGAGAAGGTTAGAGACGCGATGGGAACAGGCCCATAGAGTCCCGTGCAGTCCCACACAGCTTCATATTAACCCACAACACACCATATCGCGCCACAACCCCAGAACCCCCGATACAGCTCCAGACAACCACATACCACCATGCCGCCCCATACTGGACCATACCGGCATATACCGTACCATGCAGCCACATACCGGCATACACCGCACCATACAGGCATTTACCACCCCGTACTGCGTCATGTCCCTGTACCTACTCACTGTCTCACACCCACACCAACCGAACACCGACCCCACACCGACCCACACCGACCCCAAAACGCCCCCACACCGACCCACACCGACCCCACAGGTACCATACCTTCCATACCACTCTACTTCACTCATCCCGTCCTTTACTGACCTCCACCTGCCCCTGTTGCCCTGTCCTCTCCTGCGCGCCCCTCACAAGGGGTTCAGTGACACAACTCCAGACCGCCGCGGCGCTGACCACCGGCGCCGGACGCGTCACCGTCACCGCCGCCGCCGCCGCCGCGCCGCCGCCGCCGGCGTCTGTGAATTATAATTTCCCGGCCGGCGGCCCGCCATCGGTCATACACGATCACAGCCAGAACGGCGCGGCACATATACCGGCACAACATAATTACACTGATCAATTATGGTCGGTGGGTGCCGGCGCTGGCGGCCGGCGACTGCGAGTGGCCCGGCCGGTGATCGGTCAGTGTCGGGCGGCGGTGTCGCGCTCTGACGGCGGCTACCTCTGCTACGCGCCTCGACCGCTTCCGGGCTGCCGCAGCCCCGCGCAGCTGGCGGCCCAAGCTGTTGCCCGCCGGCTCGGCAGAAGACAGGCGCACAGCGTGTCGGTCCGTCGGTCGGTCTGTATGTCTGCCCATGTCATGTCGGTCTGTCGGTCGGTCTGTATGTCTGTTCATGTCATGTCGGTCTGTCGGTCGGTCTGTATGTCTGCCCATGTTGCGCGCCCGTCTGTCGGTCGGTCTGAATGTCTGCCCATGTTGCGTCGGTCTGTCGGTCTGTCTGCATGTCTGCTCAGATCGCGCCGGTCCGTCGGTCGGTCTGTCTGTCTGCTCAGCTCGCGCCGGTCCGTCGGTCGCTGTCAGTGGCGCGGGGTCGGCGGTGATGCGTTACTCAGCTGATGTGAACCTCTGAGGACATGACTCACCGACATCACAGGACCTCTGAGGACATGACTCACCGACATCACAGGACCTCTGAGGACATGACTCAACGACCAGGGTCGCGCAGAGACGGACAGGACACGGCTACTGACGCTGTTGTAGTGTAGGTAATGTGTTGAACAATTATACAATTTTCCATTGTTAGTTACCTATTTAAAATGTCGGTTAAAGGTTAAGAAGAAGGTAAACACTGCAAAATAGGATTATCTTCTCGCATTCCTATGACCTGCAAACGCCTTCTACAGAAAATAACAAGAGCAAATGTTTTTCTACCGCTAGTATCTTTCAAATCCGATGCAGGCAGCTTTGCTAACAGTCAGTGTAGAGTTCTCTTTCATAGTCGATCAGCCGCTATGCCGCTGCACGCTTATACGTGAGCGTGGTTATCGTCCTGGTTATCGTCCTGGGACGGCCAAGTCTGCGTCATTCTGGGTGATGTGAGAGCGAAGAGCAGCGTTGACCTGACGCTGAGAGAACTGGACCGTTGGCTCTCCGTTACAGGGAAAGCTGCATGACAGATGTAATGAGTGATGTGCGTGCAGCTGGCGTTCGGCAGACCTGTCCAGCTCAGCTCACACGTCCGATCTGGTCCACTGTGGGTCTCCGCGCCCCCGCCCCCCCCCCCCCCCGTCGACGTCGGCTCCGCTGACCGAGTCGGCTGCCTGCGGTCCCTGCTGTGGTCCCTGCTGTGGTCACTGAGGTGCAGCAGGTCACAACGGCTGCGCAGATGAGGGGCTGTGGTCGGCGGGGTGCGTCGGCTGCTCCCCCGGGGGCCGGTCCCACAGGGCCTGCGGTCGGGCCGGGTCGGGCCGGGTCGGGCCGGCGCCGCCCCGCTCCCAGCGTGGCTCCGGCTGCCCGGAGGACGCCGCCGCGGCCGGGGGACGGTCGCCGCCGCACTGTCGACCGCGCCGGATCAAGGCTAGTGATTAGGGTGAAGGCCGCCGTGTCACAAAGCATCATTAGTGCGTCGATCCCCGTCACCCCCCCCCCCCGTACGGGGGGGGGGCTCCGGCGAGGGGTGTGTGTTATGGTGGTGCGGCGCTCGGGAGCCGGGGTTCCGTCACAGCTAACCGGTAATTAATAATGAATAATGCTGGTTCAAACGGAACTGAGGCAACGCATCAGGGTCCGTTAGTAGAGCGTTCATGAGGCAAACGAGATCTCTAAAACAACGAAATAAATTACAATCATGATGTTCTTATCAGTGATATGGGCGTTTTATTGCATAAAACCGGTTTTTCACTGAAGTTGAAAAGATGCTAAATACAAAGCGGCTCTAAATAATATATCCTATTGCTTATATCACACTTCATTTTCTCTACATGTAAAAATGCATAAGCTCCGCATGTCTAATGTCATCAACATATTTGTTTCTATATTAAAGCTTTTTATTTGACCTTAAAACAAAGTTTTACATATTGTCATGTATTGCTCTATTTTCATGTTTCCCGTTTTAACGAGAGATTTTTTGCGCTGTGAGGATAATATTTTGAAGCTTATATAACTTATATCGGACAGTGTATAGCATAAATTTGTTCCATGTACACATTTCTAGAAAACAGCATATGAAAAAGTCTACCCTGAAGCTTATTCGCCCAAATATCAAACCTTTTTGAACTCTAAACCTTAAAAATTGTATCCTCAGAGCGCATTAGTAGACTGTAAAACAGTTATTATATGAAAGTATTTTAGTCCATGGTGACTATCGAATCTCTCGTAATGAAAAACCTCTATCAGTTAATTTTTTTTTAAACAAAAGATCATCCCCATCGTAAGATATGCGAATTGCTTTTCATTCGTCAGTTGAAACAATCATGAGAGACTGTTTCCTAGTCGAGTACCATCTCATAACTATGTTAGCGCATTCATCGGAGTTTGTTGAAAACGATTATTTGTTATTTTAGCTCTTCATGACTCATTATTTGTGAATGTGATAATGAGTCATGTTAGAAAATTGACTTATAACGATGCATATACAATACTATTTATAAAATGTATGTATATGTATATATATATATAAAATACTATAACTTTAATTTTGTATTGCAAAGTAAAATGATTAAACATAACAATCACTACCATGCCTTGCAAGTTGCAACAGCGATTAAAAAATATTAAACGTGAATTAGTTTCAATCGCCAAGTGCTCCGAATGACGTTTTAATTTCGCATTCAGTCAAATAGGTCCAGATATAATATACCAGAGCAAAGCAAAAATAACAAGACACGTCACGGAAAGCACCCGAGCAGCTGGCTGTCGGCTTATGCGCCCAACCAGTCACACCACCGGCTGTCTTCTGACTTACATTTGGTGTCCTCGACGTCTTGTGAACGACATGATGGATGACATTAAAACGTCATCAAATCCATAACCATTCAGGAATAGCACTGATGTGCTTTTAACGATTTGCGGCTAGTTTGCATAACTCGGTGAGAAGTGGTGGCTGAGGGGCGACGGACGGCGGGCGGCGGGCGGTCGGACCATGGGAACGGCCGCCGCCAGCCACCGGCTCGACGGCGACAGGACCGTCATCATAACGGAGCTGAGGGCCGCCCACCGACGGGCCCCCACTTCAGAAATCAGCCGACATGGATCAGCTATTGTTGAGTGGCTTTCCAAAAAGGAGAACTGCGATATAAAGCACAGAGATGATATTCTTACGCATGAATGGAAGCGTTCGCCCATACTACGCAGTCAGAACTGTCTAAATGCGTGTTCGTTCTGACGACTTACCATACATGTTGCGGATGACAACAGATCGCATTTAGCGCGGTGGATATTGCTGAAGCAAATGCAATATACAGGGACATCGACACTTATTGTGCATGACACGAGGACATTGGCGCAAAGATAATTATACTGAGAAAGCTATTGCAATTTATTTTATATTAGGAGGAATATGGCGGAGAAAGCATAATAAATTGCTTACACAATGAGAAAACGAAACTTTACTAAAAGAACAACCGCATTGCATTGTACCTTAACTCTGTTTCGATCAAGTGTTACATGAACCACTATGTAACGATTTTACCCTGCCTTATTGGACCTACCCATACGGCTAGCAAACTGGAGCACAATTTAGCCACCATGCTTTCGAAGTGAAATACATGTTAAGCACCGTTGCGAAATGGCTGTCTCATCAGGCGGCCGTTAGCCGTCTGAGTCGGAAGTCAACTGGTCCGTGGGAACGCGCCCCGTCTGCGCCGGTCATCTGAAGCAGCGGCCTCTGCAGCGGCGCAGCGAGCTGCAGTGGGGCGCCGCCTGCTTCATCCCGGCAGCTGATCCCTCTGATTACTGCTGATGGATGCCCTCATTACAAGCGACATGAATGGACCATCCGGCATGAGAACGTTGCAAAATCACGCCATGACAGCCAAGTGACGTCGAGAGATGCTCATTGCTCCTGGTCAGAGCCCCACCAAGTGTTACAACAGCTGAGGCCGTCTTTACCGGCGAGGCGTATCAGGCTAATGATCCAGCGAGGCTCTATGTTGCCTCATTATTTATTGTCCACGCGCTCACATGTTCTGCGATTGTTTCGATTTTCCCCATGCCGTTCTACCTGGATAACTTGCACACTGCACTGCATTGCACAATGCACACCACTAATTCAATTACGAATGTCGCGTGATTGATGATTCGGGGCGGCCGCCTGGTAGGGTAGACTGTGCCGCTGTCCTCAAGTGTCCTGCGGAGCAGTGCAGCCCGCCTTGGTGACTGCAGCGCCGCACAGGGCAGTACCCCGCCGCCCCGCACTAGTCGGCGCGGCGGCTCGGACTCGGCTGAGCCGCACAAACCCGCCGTCACGCCGCGTTCCCGCCGGTCCGGCGCGAGGCCTTGACACGCGCGATGGCGCCCCGCTGTTGCCTCACCTGTGCGTCGCCCCACGGTGGCCGGCGGGCCTGCCGCCGGCGCCGGTACGCGATCCTGCAGTGCGCCGGCCGCGGGCTGCGATCGCGCCGCGCGGCGCCCCGTGGCGGTATTGGGCGCGCTGCCAGCCGTGTCGGCCGCCTGTCCTCGCCTGTCGGCCGCACACCGGGCCGCGTTTCACGCCCCGACGCCCCATCCGATGCTCTTTTTGTGGAATTCTCTCACGCTGCTGACTATTGCGCTGTTTAGAGACGGGCACTCGGCTGCCTGGCCTCTGGGGCTCATAGGCTGAGTCATGGTTCTCTGCCCCCGATACACTGAAACGACGCAACCATTTCAGCCGCGGAACCAGTGCGATCTAGAGAGATACACAGCGATGACTTTGAGCGTATGAGAGTTAAGCACACTGTCTATTACCCTGAAGTACATCTACTTATACATGGCAATTCCATGGTCAACTGACGGAGATTTTCCTGTATATCACGTGCTATTGAATTTAAGACTGGAGGAATAGCTTCTGGGCCGTCACAGTATCTTGTCAGTGCGTTCTCAAACTGAGTGCAATAAGAAAGCAAGGATTCATCAGCTAGCAATAAAGCGCTCGTGGGTGCCGCGGCGCTCAGTTGATAAAACATCGACGTAGGTGGGTTCGGTGCCAATTAATTTGAATGTCAGTCATAATATGGGCAGATAATGTATGGTAAATTGGGTGGCCACATAAATAGCGTACCTGTTTAAAATGAGTCCCCTGTGCAGCCAGCCATAGCGTGTAATTTGTCTGGTATCGGCGATACAGTAGCACAGCGCTGAGCGCCATCCATGGCACCCCGGGGCCACTCGCTGCGCCACTGTCAGCGGCCGCGGCAAGCGTGACGCATCGGAGGCGATGAGGTGGCGCGGCGCGCCGGGTCAGCCGCGATCGCCGCACCACCGGCGCTTCCGTCGCAGCTCTGTAATCGAGAGTCAGCCAGCCAGAGAAAATGGAAAAGCTGAAATAATGGATACGGCGGCGCCACCGAACTGCGGTGATGAATAATGTGAATCGCGGCTGTAATGATAGAGTGCGGCGGAGGATTGGGCTCGCGGGGCGCTGACAGTGCGCCAGACGCTACCGCAGAACCGCGAATCTGCGCACCGCCGCACCGGCCGAAAACGGCGGCGCAGGCGATCTGTCTCCTGCGACGCCGCGCCGACTCACTGCACCAGCCGTCCCATAACACACACACACACACACACACACACACACACACACACACACACACACACACACACACACACACACACACACACAC
>JARBER010024341.1:0-12558 GCA_030265075.1 Balanus glandula | reverse complement strand
GGGGGGGGGGGCGTGGGAGAGGGGTGGGGTGACTGGGGAGTGGTGCCGGTTCTGCAGACAGTATCGTGCTGTCAGTCCACCGCTCACCATGACTGATCACCGATTAATCTCTTTGGTAGCTGCTCAACTAATTTACTACAGTCAGATAACAGTCCGACAAAAGTCAGACAACATTCCTATTTAATAGCAGACAACAGCTAAACAAACACACAGACAACAGATACCAGTAGAACAATGGAACAGCACACGGCACCGTCTCATAATCACCCTAGCTCTGTCTCGTCACACGGTACCGTCCCATAATCACCCTAGCTTTATCTCGACACACGCCAGTATCCACGCCAGTATCACAGAGACTAGCCGCTGTAACCGGACCAAGGCTGGCGCGTCTGGCGCACGACGTAGGCGTGCCTCCCGTGCCACCCGCTGCGACGCGCTGTAGGCACCCGCACCGACCGCCACCCAGCCTTGCTCAATGCACATTGCACCTGAGAAAAGCAAACACTGGGGTCGCGGCGGCCTTGCTCGGCCCGGGCCGGGTCAGCCTCGGCGGCAGCAGCGGCGGCGGTGGGTGGGACTGAGGCGGGGGCGGGGGCGGGGGCGGCGGGTCACGACCCAGCTCCGTGACGCCGGATGCGCCCCCTGCCGCGCCCCCGCCGCGGGGAGGGAGGGGGGGGGGGTTGCCACGATCTCACGTCGCTCCTATCGACAGCTCGATCAAAGTGTGCTGCCGCCCGGGGCTCCGACACGGAGACAGACATTGGCGGTGTGCAATGTGTGACGTCACGACTCAAACGTATGACGTCACAACTCAAACGTGTGACGTCATACCCGTCAATCGTGACGCGTGACGTGCGCACTGCAGCCGAGATCAAGAGAGGCCGCCTTTCTGGCTGTGGCCCCTGCAACTGGTGCTGGGTGGTCTGGCTGAGAGGACAGCCTGACCCCTTTTATCCGTCCCGCCTCTCCATGGCGTCGTCTGTGCACAGACCCCGGTGTTCCGGCCTATTGGTCTCATTTAGACCGCGAGAGGAGCAGAAGGGGCGGCACAAGGACCGGCCGGCGGAAACGACCGTCTGCCGCAGAACGACCGAGAATGGCGGCCGCCTGTGAGTCTGTGTCGGTCCGACAAGCAGAGCTGGGACAGACGGAGACAGTCGCAGTCTCTGGCCGACGTCAGATGCAGGTCAACCATCGCGGCCTGACGCAGAGGTGGCGGATCTGTAGCTTGGACGGCAACCGAGGCTGTCCTTGGAGGTCCTTGCAAGCAGGATCAGAACGCAAGCAGTGTGCACACTGGCTGTGCATTGTGGTGTGTGCACTGTGGCGTGCACAAAGTGACTGCCATTGGCTTTGATTGGGCCGCCCATGGGTGGTCCTTCCATCAATGGCAGCTCGCGACTCCGAGCTATCGGAGCCGTGTGGTCGGCACGTGAGGATTGGGGACACACCGTCATAGCTGCAGTCCAGATTCGAGCCAGAGCCGCACCTCAGTGTTGCCTGTCGTAACCAAAAAAGGCTCATATTTTGTCAGTGTGTAAGATATTGATAGCCATAGAGCATGCAAATTGCTGCAATTAATCGCCTGAACTTCGCTATGAAAGGAAATAGACAACCTTCAGCAAAGAGTTTTTAACTGAGAAAGCAGTTTTGTGGCCCGGGTCGAAAAGGCTATCGACACGCATTCTGGGCTGTAAAAACTTTCCTGCCGCTTATATTTACTTTTTGGTGAAGAAATGCAGCGCTGGAAAATAAATGAAGCGCTGGGAATGGAATGCGTAATGTTAAATGACCCATCCATGCGCATCCTAAATTTATAATTTACGACCTTCTGTCCGGAACTAGCACAATATACGACCATTTTTGAAAATAAAAATAAATAATTGCATTAAAACGTCATCAAATCGTGTTCTGAAAATTTGTCGAAAGGAGGTCTGTTTCTTTTAACGTCAAAGAATTCACATACGAATATATACCTAGCATGCGCCGATAGCGAATTTTCAAATGACATTGCTATAGGCAATGTTTCGAAAATAGGAATTTTATTATCCATTTTTGAGCACGTTGTTAGTTGCATTGATTACTTCAACTTCTTCAACTTTGAAATGATCATATAATCATCTTCACTTGTATCCATTTAAACAGCAGAAGGGATTCCGATTCGACCGGTCCCCGACCAGTGCAGGGTGCTTCATGACCTTGCGACCTCAGGTCATCACCAAATACGTAGGCATCACCCTAGCAATTAGACGTCGTCCTGTCCAGTGGAAGGCCCGCTAACGAGCTGGGCTCGAGATGCGTCCAATTTTCATCTCAAGCACTCTCCAGTGTCTAGGAGTGTGCAATATGTCAAATATGATGTCCAGACAGCGCATCACAGCGACAAGACAGCTTGGTCACTGACCTTCGGTCAGTGTTTAGACACTAAACACCTAGTGTCTAGTGTTTAGTGTCTAGTGTCTAGTGTCTAGTGTCTAGTGTCTAGTGTCTAGTGTCTAGTGTCTATAGTCTAATGTCTAGTGTCTAGTGTCCGCTGTCCGCTGTCCAGAGTCTAGTGTTCACTGTCCAGTGACAAGTGTTCACTGTCCAGTGTCCACTATCCGACAGTTCTCCCACTGAATGCGGATAACAGCGTGAGGCCGCTGAGCGCCCAGAAAATCCCTATCATGACACGGAGATTAGTAATGTTCTGCCGGCGAGAAAGGCGTAGCTGGAAACCGGCTCGAGGATCAGCTGATCGCTGACACAAACGGCCAGGCAGCGAACAGACTGCTGGACACTGTGAGATATTGCAACCAGACCTGGGTCTCGGCTAACATGCCTTGAGGGCATAACTCCCTAGCAGTGACCACTCGGAGGCCCTCCGGTGACCAAAGTTTCGAAAATCAACAGTTTCTTTATGTCGATATGCTTACAATACAAATAAACGGAACCTTCTGTCTATCACATAATCATTAATCTAACAGAGCATACTTTTATGTGTAAAAACCACAAAATAACTACTTTTTCCTTTTTTGCTTAAGTTCCAACTGAGAGTAAGGATGCAAAAGGCTACTGTGGGTGCCCATTTCAACTTTGTTAGTGCCCTGGTACCCACACAAAGAGATAGTTAAACACATGCCTGCTCGCAATACGGCGGTGTTCAGCGGTGCAGTCTAAGCGTCAGAACTAACAAAAATCGTAGTCTGCATCACATGGTAACCAAGCCCGCAATGCACTAATGCGCTGCGGCACAGTCTACTGCAACCAGCACGCATTATTTTTAATATTGATACATTTACCCGATTTGTATGTTATATGGTCAGTGGTCACTGTAATGGTTCGTGATAGTCATGTTCATATGTCAGGATCTTCAACCAGACATAATGTAACTCAGGTCTCATCATTAAGCTTTAGAAAATAATATAACGTGTCTTGAATTCAGCACACATCTCTTTACATAAGCCAGAGTGGAGAATCACTACCTGCGCGCCACAAAAGTCCGTCGCTCTGCCTGCTGTTGTAGGCAGATGCTGGACGAGGTTCTGACCGGCTGCCGGTCGCAGCTACTAATTAGCACCAGCACTGTCAGCCGCCAGCTGGCTCCCAGTCACGTCCCTGCGACTCAGCTGAGCTCAGCACGGTGAGCCGCAACTCAGCTGAGCTCAGCACGGTGAGCCGCAACTCAGCTGAGCTCGGCACGGTGAGCCGCAACTCAGCTGAGCTCAACACGGTGAGCCGCAACTCAGCTTAGCTCAGCACGGTGAGCCGCAACTCAGCTCAGGGTAGCTGTCAAATATGCGTTCGGATACACTAAGCAGTCAACACCTTGGGCACACCTCGGGCATACCTGGGACCAACAGGCCACACCGTATACAGCATAAACCCCCTCGCCACATACAGAGCACCATCCGTCGCGCAGCAGGGTCCCGTCAATTGGCTAACTGATTCGGACTGACAAGAGTTAGTGTGATTATGCTCCGATTAGCCTGAAAATGAGACGCCCGATCAGTAGCGACAAAACTTCCTTCAGATAGTGAACAGCACGACAGCCAGTCAGCCAATGAGGCACAGCGAAGAGCTGCGATCCAGTAAGACGCAGACTAGAGTGGCTTGCGGCGATCCCGTGGTCAATTACCGGGTCATTAGTCGACATTCGGCGCGGTTCAGACCTCATCCACGCCGCGCGAGGGCTGACCTTCACCCAGATCACATATAACACGCGCGGGGAGGAGGGGGGGGGGGGGGCGCCAAGGCTTCCTCCGCAGGCCCTACCTACCCCCTGCGGTCGAATGAAGGCGCGGCGGCGCAGGGGAGCGGGTAACTTCAGCTAGACGCACCGTTTGCATACACCAATGGCAGTGCAGGCGTGAGAACACAGCGTCCAGTACTCCGCACTGAACACCGGTACACAGGACGGGAGGAGCACCGGTAGGCGTACACGAAACAGGAGCCGCAGCATGGAACGGGCGGTCCGCAGGCCGATTAATATGGCCGCATTGGCGCGCGTATGACATGGGTCATGTGTTTCGGGTGCCGGCCGTGACAAGGCCCGGCAGCCCGCTCGGCGGGGATATTCAAAACCACTTTGTTAATATCCGACGGAGCCGTGCTCGGAATACCATTATGCAGGGCGCTGCAGCGGAGGGGGCGGGGCAGGGACCGCTCGGGCAGGGTGAGGTAAGGGGCGGCGACGATGACCAATGTCCGCTGTCGTGTGTGCGCCGCCACCAGCGCCGTGTTGGGCAGCGACGTCTTGTTGGGTAGCGACGTCTTGATGCTGACACCAGCATCGCGCGATCGCCGACGGAAACATACGCGATAGCCTCTCGCCGCGCTCGACTATCCTTGTCATCGAACAGAGTTATATGCGATCCCGGCCGCCGACACGACTCATGACTAACTGCCATGCACATGTCATTAACGGCTAAACGTATACGTGATATATCCTGCACGATCTTCGGACCGGGGGCCGCCGCGGCCATAAGGTACCCGGGCTCATTATGCGTCGACATAGATTCGGAGGCGCTGACACGTCCTTCATGAGCGGAATTGGAAGAGGGCGGTCCGGGAACAACTGGCAGCAGCGCTCCTGTTCCGGCCCACACGTAGATGGCGAGCCGCAGCGGCTAACGGCGGCCCGGCCAGGCCATATTTCGACAGAGAGTGTCCAGTTTATCGCCGTGGCACGCCGTCGGTCCGGTGAAACTGCACCTGCAGCCGACAGTTAATTCAGAGCCGACAGTTAATTCAGCCGCCGAGCCCGGACCATCCGTAGCCAGCCGGTGGCAGAAACCGGACAATCCGTAGTCTGTACCAGGCCGGTGGTAAGCGACAGACTTTGGCCAGGTTCATAGTGAGGTTTTGGTGACGTCAAAATACTGACGGACAAGTTAATCTACCACTTTCTTACGTGTTAAAAGTAGCAGAATGCATGGCGGATCTGTCAGTGCTTTGACGTCATTGAAACCTCACTTTGAACCTGGTCTTAGTCCGCCCACTGAGCACCCCAGACATACTGAGCGAAGGGCTGCCACAGCTCTCCAGATCCAGCTCATGTAGCTTCAGCTCTGCATTTCTAGCTCAATGATCCAGGCGGCACTCTCCCTCAACGACCGGCCAAATACATGCCTATCACCAAATCCCTTAGTTATCTTTTCACCATTAATCTCAAACCATAACGTAACAACTGAAGGCAATTTCGCTAGAATGTACTGAACGATTGACACAAAGCTTTTTGACCATGAGTTTACAGTGCAGTGATTCCAACTGAATGAAAATGATTCATCCATCAAGGGCTTGCAGCGCGGAGCTGAGCCAGCGTCATGCGGATTGTTTGGCTGCAGGAGCGTGCGGGCTATCTCTGCAGCCGGCGAACCCCGATGCAGCGCCACTGCAGCTCAGACGGCAGCTCAGCTGAAGCTCCCCAGCAGCTGCCGTCACCTCAGTAGCAGCTCGTTGGCAGCCCAGCGGCGCAGCAGCCGAAGCTCGGAAGAGCCGCAGATTTAGCGCGTGGCCGAGTTTCTCATTTTACGACCGTCGATCCGGAGGCGGCCCGGGCGGCAGTTAGCCGGCTCTGGCAGCACTCGGCGCGCCGCACCGCCTCTTCACGCCTGATGGTGATAGTAAATCGTGGTAATTGATAGACGCCTTAACGCGTCACGAAGGTGGATATTACAGCAAACGGTACTGGAGGCATCTACAGAGACCTAATAGACGCGTATGAAATCTGAGGTATCCCGAGGCTCCTACAATAATTATTCTAGAGGCTCCTCCTGAAGGCTACCGAAGTCTCGCTGCGTCTCCTGGAGCTGCCTGGGGGCTACGAACTCCACCGAACTCCAGGGAGGTTCCCGCTGTCCGGCTGACGGCTGAGATTGTGGCCGTGGAGCGCCCGGCGGCGGCAGCGGGGCTCTGATGATGCTTCACCATCCCCTGCGCGTACCGACCAACCGACCCTGTAGCGCGCACCGCTGTAATTAAGACGGAGCGAATCGGCGTTAAACTGTTGTAGCGCGAGGTCGCGAGAAAGTGAGACCGCGCGCCGCTTCTGTCGGGCCGAGGTTAAAGAATGCGGTCGGCGATCGATTAAGCCAGAGGAGGATGCCGCCGCCTGTTGGAAAGCGATTAAGCTGCCGGTGAGCCGGTGGTGACCCGAGAGTGACCCCGCCGCCGCTGCCGCCGCTGCCGCTGCGGTCTCACGCTGCTATCGCCGCGCCGGCCGGTTTCGCTCTCTGCGCCGCGGAGATCGTAGCGAGGCGCGGCCGGAGTCGGAGCGAGGCGCGGCCGAAGTCGGACCGAGGCGCAGCCGGAGTCGGAGCTCTGACCGCCGTAATGGGTCCACTGCCGACACGCCGTCGATCGTTCCTGCACGGCACAGCCACCGACACCGACACCGACACCGACGCCCGAGAGCAGACAGCCGACCGGCGGTGGGTCACAATTAGCGCAGAGCGGTCGCGACGGCGGCGGCGGTTCGTGACGGTACCGTGTTGGATGGGGCGTTGGAGGCGGCCGGTTTGTGACGGTACCGTGCTGGATGTAGTACCCGCGACGGTTGGTGCGAGCCGGGCCTGCGGCACCACCGCCTGCCAGAACCCGGCGGCCCGGCCCACCAGCTCGGCAGCTAATCTGCCGCATACGAGCCGCCTAATCGGACAGCGCACGCGGTGCCGATCGCTGGCAGTGTTACGACGCCGTTATGACAGCGCCCGAGGCCGAGGAATGCAGGACAGGGTGCTGAGGGCCGGCTATAGGCCAGGTACCAGCCCTATGCTCTCCCCCGGGCAGTGAACTCTGACGACCCTGAGATGTTCCGGCGTGCATCAGCATTGCTTAGTTCGACATTATTCACCATCAAATCCGGTATAAATCATTTCAACACGACCAGCCAGATAATATACACATTCTGTATTCACCACCGCCCGGGCAAGCGAAACCTGCAGTTTCCACCTTCCATCGTGCTCTCTTTGTAAGGGAATGTATTTTTCAGTTCGCTGGGTTGCCGGCATTTTTCATCTGCGGTGCGGAATATCTTTACGAGCGCTGCGCATATCTCATCTGGCCGGCGGCGGTGGTCCCGCGGGGGCCGAGCGCGTGCAGCTCGGGCTGCCATAGCTCTCTGCGGGGCCCATTCCAGCGGCAATCTGCTGGAGTACACACAGCCACAGCAGCCCCCGAACGCGGCAGAAGCCGGCACTGCTGGCACAGTGCAGGCCACCGCCGAACGCCCCAGAGTCCCAGGCCGACTGAAGCAGGAGTGGAGTGAAGGGGCCCAATCACGGGCCACGGCAGACCCAGAGAGGGCCCGATCACGGCAGACTGGCGCAATAACGCTTGGGAGTCGGAATCTAACCGGAATTTCCACGACATTTCCACGAGTGGGCGAGGTAGCGGCGACAGCAGCCTCTTATTTACCCGCCAAAGCCCACCCAGGAGCCAAAGCCCGATCCCCTCTCGCCCTGGAAGCGGTCGGCAGTTGGCATCGAGACAGAATGGAGCGCTGAACTGGGTCGGGGCAGAGAAACTGCCGCCGGGGCCATCCAGGTCACGTGGGCTGCGGGTGCGGCTGCCGAGAGGCGGCTGACGGAGCACCTCGTAATCACGGGGTGTCGACGGAAGCGCGAGACGCCGTGTAGTCCAGCGTCCGGGAAGAGATATTCGGCAAGAGTTCGTTTCCCGTCATTTGGAGTGAGTTGCTAAACATAGCATCGCGGCGCAATCAGGTGACTTGGCTCTGAGGCAGGAAGTCTGCAGCGATGTTACTGCACTTTGCACCTGATGTGTCGTCACTTTCCCCTGTCATCTGAGTGAGCGGTCATGCATGAAACACAGCGCCGAGTCAACAGCGGCGGTGACCTCACCAAGCCGCCAGCCGGCTGAGATATCCCTCTCCGGGAATCGATGAGAGAAGCTGGTGCTAAACCTGGCGTGAAAACCGCTGGGTTTCACGCCAGGTTTAGATTGGAAGTCACAACGGCAGCAAACGACAGTCGCCTGACGACTAAATCTGCACGGTTCGCGAAGACTAGCTCTGTCAGAATTTCGTGACAGTAGCTTTTTCTTTCGAAGCGGCATTTCTGGATACTTTCAGACAGGTAACAAAGCCGTGTCCTGCTCCGGCACAAACACCACCGCCAACTTTCCGTTGACTGCCGCCGCTGCCTATTTGTGACAGCGAGGCATCATCGGTCCCCTGCGCCCAGACTTTCTCGCCGATCCAGGCATCGCGCCTGATTAGTTAGCCGGCGTCGATGATGCGGCGTAAAGCCGGGAGAGCTGCACATAAACGGAGCCGGAGGCGGAAGTCTATAGTTGGATCGGAGCTTTCGCCGCCCTCTTGCCACCGCCTCCGTTGTCGGGTCTCATGTTAATCATATCTGATGCTGATGTTTCCTATAGCCGAGCGTGCTGCGGCGCCATCAGCTGCATACTGCATGGATGTTTTCATTATCAAATGACGGCTGCGACGAGCCAAGCCGAAGCGTGCAGCACGCTGGTGCTTCAACGAACGTGACATGTGACGGAACAGCCCAAACAAGTGCAGTGGGCCTCGTGAAACTGGATAGCACAAACATCGACAAACAGCACGGCAGGACAATGGTGACTTGTGGAGCTGCAAGCCGCCGCTCGCTGCGCCGTCTCCAGGGACCCGACACTGCCTCCCCCGTTCCCGAGGACCTATCACTGCCCCCCCCCCCCCCCGTCTCCGGGGATCTGGCGCTATCCCCCTGTCACAGGTGTATATCGGCCGATAGCGGACAGACGGGGGTCGGGGACGGTTTGTTAGCTCGTCCCGTGGGAGCACACACGGCCGGGTGAACGGCCGAGAGATAGCCACAGACGCCGATCGCCCCGCCCCGCTCCCATGTGCGACAGGTGCGTACGCGTCGCGAGCTGTGTGCGCCATGTGAGTGCGAGACCGCCCCATTGTCTGCCCGCGCGCCCGTGTGTGCGTACGTGTGTTTACACTGGAGTCCCGCGTCTGTATGTGTGGCCCAAACAATGAATGAATGATAACATCATCGTCTTCAGAGATTCACAGATCAGGAGCTTCACTCCAAACGAACGTCACTGGCTTCCTCGTTGCTTTGCGCTGTGAATGCGAGGAACGGTGCAGTGCACGGGACGCCCAGAGCTGGGGTGTCTCCACGGCGGTGTTGCGTCTCCACGGCGAGCGTCGCGTCTCCACGGCCCGGGTCGCATCACGGCGGCCAGGGCCACGCGTGCGTCCTCGGCGGCACGTGCTCCACTCTCGGGGACACACGTCTGGCATGGCCTGATCGATGGTATTGGCGGCACGTGAGAATCGGCCACCGAGGTCGCCGCTCCTCGCAGCTCGCCTTCAGGACAGACGCACTCACGGCCGGGTAAACTCCAGGTGCGCGACTCTGGGGCATCGCACCAGTCTGTAGGTATCCAGTGCAGCAGTCCCGACCGAGGCCGAGGAACGACGAGGACACACTGCGGGTCCTAAGACCGAAAGGACCAACTCCGGAGCCGCTCGTTTCCGAGCTCAATCATCGCTGTCGCAACTGATTTCTGAGTTGTGACCCTGACTTTGCCTTCGATACAATGCAACGCTGCCGGTCACGGTTATGTAAGGTCCAAACTAACGCCATGTAGAGCAAATGTTTAGCAAAAAAAGGGCCGGATGTTCCCGTGGAACGCCGTTCGGCTCACGGTACCTCCGTCACGCGACAGCAGCGTCGTGACAGCGTCACCAGCGATGTCGGGTGTCGCCGGTGTATATCGATCGCCGGCTGTCTGGCGTCGGACAGGTGGAGGGATCGCTATCGCCGACACCGGGGCGACAAACAGTGACAGGCACGCTCTCCGCCGCGCCGGGGGTCCCGAGACAGCGAACACGTGTCGGGCGAGTCCGTCACAAAACACGGCGGGCGAGTCGTCAGAGTCGGCCGGCTGAGTCGTCAAACTGAGTCAGAGTCAGCCGGCTGAGTCGTCACACTGAGTCAGAGTCAGTCGACTGAGTCGTCAGGGGGCGAGTAGCGACGGTCGCCAGTCGGCATCAGTCGACAGCCCTCGTTTATCAGGTGATGCATTCATGCTTATCCATCCCTTATAAGGCTGTGTCCAGCTCAGGCTTCACCAGGTTCCAATCCAATGGCATGTCTCTTGTGTTATGCCAACGCAGTGCTCGTCTCTCAATATATCAGATTTTGTATCAACTCTCGAGTGACATGGCATGCAATGACGACGGGACCAAACCAGAAATTAAAAAGACAGGAAACGCAGACAATGATGAAGGTTTGAGCAATGGTACCGTGGGTTTCGAAGAAATATGACGTAATCGTCCTAAAAATAATCAAACAGAACGTGCGCGCACCATATCATACAATATAAATGCAGCCCCTGTCAAAGTGAGCATTTAGCTTGCTGTATATGTGATGACTTACGGTGCTCATCAAACAAGACATTCAACCAGTCTCCGACCTAACGGGATGTTTGTACATCAATTTGACAGGAATTAAAAGCCATGCGTGACGCGCGTATCAAGTGTGCAGCTATTCGCATACCATGCAATACAACTATTTTAATAAAAATGTATGAAGTCTACTTTCAAAGCCCACTCCGTCTCCGTCCTAGTTTGCAGCGTCAGCAGCGCTGATCTCTGAAGTGAAGAAGGGAGAGGCGAACGGTGGGGCGAGTCTCCGGAGTCTGGAGGGAAGAGGCGCGCGGTGGGGCGAGTCGACCCACCTCCGTGGCTCCGGAGTCTCCGACTCTCCAATGTCTGCCGGCGCTGCAGGGCGCGCCACGTGCGGCGCTGTTTGTAAATCGTTAATGATGCACACGACAGACAGCGCACATGATCTGACTCATAAGACCGGCTCTGTATGGCATTCCGCCCCGCTGCAGCCGGCTCGGCAGTCACGCGCCGGCGTGGTGGCCATTCGGGGACCAGCAGAGGGTCTGAGGTCAATCAGACCTTCGCTCGGTGCCGTGTGGCCAAGGGAAAACTATGCGAGAAAAACTAGATGTGGATGACGGTGTCATTGTTTTCCACTTAAATGAAAAAAAAACATTGTGAGTAACAATCTCCAACGTAAGATTATAAAGAAATATATCACCCCATTCGACAAATAATTTTGTTTTGGTTTAAAGATTAAAATCAATACTCAATTGTAAACCCAGAATTGGAGGGAAGGAATGGTATCGCCAAAGATAAACGGGGCATTGAGACATTTTCAGTCAAGCTCAAAGGCAAAGGTTTTTGCGTCCACATGGGCAAAAACTAATATCAAAAAGTTGGATTTGTTTCGACCTAGTTAAGGTAGTTGACGTTATGACTTATTAAAGAGGAAAGCGGAGCTCAGCGGCAGAGTATTCACTCCTTCCGCGCGTGTTGGCTAAGCAAACAATCCCCGCTGCAAACAGCTTTCAAAGCTGTACCGACTAAACTGAGACAAGTTCAAGAGATTCGGCGCGACTCATCTGTGCAGTGTGCACATGCAATAAATGCATACATGGTAGCATTACGTAATGAAAAGGATTACAGATATACATCATCTTAACCAGATTAATCACCTTTATCACCACTTAAATCGCCTTAACATTAAAATCGCCTATTTGTGTCACTTGTTATTACCGTAACGAGGACCACTCAACAACCTTAGCGCTTAAGCACAATTATCCATGCTAGTCCCAACACCGACACCAACTCCAACTCGTGTGTTTCCTATCCAGGGCACACTGTTAACACTGAGCCCCTTGTCCCACCATCGCCTACGCTCCGGCGAAAAACACTGCGTGCCAATTTCCCCGGGGACGCGAGGCAGAATTTCAATCGGACCCGACCCTGAGCCGGAGGGATGCGGTGGATCTCCGGCTATGTGCCGACCCAGATCCGATCAGCGCGGACCAGGGGATGTAGTCAACAGGGAAACATCCGCATAAAATCCCCACAGCAGAGGCTAACCATTCAGTCGAGGCACTCTGCTCTGCTCTGCCCTGCCCTGCCCTGCCCTACCCGATCCTACCCTACCCTACCCTGCCCTGCCCTGCCCTGCCCTGCCCTGCCCTGCCCTGCCCTGCCCTGAAATAGACTGGTCTAGACTGAGC
>JARBER010024230.1:0-12558 GCA_030265075.1 Balanus glandula | reverse complement strand
TCGATACCAAACGGACCAGACCCGATCAGAACGGACCCGACCCGATCCGAACGGACCCGGCCCGCCTGACCCGGCCGCCAGTCTTGGTCCAGCCTTACCTGCCGCTTAATATTCCATTCTATCGTGGGCGCCCACTAATCCCGGCACCTCAGAAGGACGGCTATGAGAGGTAATTTCGAATGGAGCCGGTTATCTCGGTTGTTCCGGCAGTTGTGAGGAGCTTTGCGTGCCCAATCACAGACAGCGGTGCTCATCTGATGCCGCAGCCGAACCAAAGTCCCGCGCCTCCATGATAAGTAATTGGTGTCATGTTGCAGACTTACTGGCAGAGAACGCCAAAGCATTGGTGGCAGAGGAAGGTACGAAGGTTTGGTGGCAGAGGATGACGAAGGTTTGGAGGCAGAGGATGACGAAGGCCTGGTGACAGAGGACGTGCCGCCTCTCAGCCTGAAGAGCCGACATTGGGAGATCTGGAGCCGCGCCGTGCCAAGGCTGCCTTTTCTTCTGCCGCACCGTAGGCCTCCTGCCGAGTGTGCTGGCCATGTATAAAAACTGCTATATATTGTCGGCTTCATGAGAGGCACTTTCTCATCATGGATTTCGATTAATCATCCATGGTAATCATTTATACAGGAGCGGGTAACGGATAGTGGCTTCCATAGGAGCATTCATCAGCGTCGATACAGAGATATAAAGCGGCGATTGTAACCGATAACGTAACGGGCAAAACAGAATAGCGGAGAGCTACCGTTTTCTTGACATGAGCTGAATAAAATATCCAGAATTTTACTAAATAGCTTTCAAAGTGGGCAAAAGTTAGTTTTACCTTCACGCATAGGTATAACTTTTGTTATGCTGAGTAACCCAAACTTTTGTATAAAAAGTACCTATAAACTTCTATGTGACAATTGATTCTGTCTTTTAAAAATACCTTACTTTTATGCTGATAGGGTTTCTTGTATTATTGTTTGGCTGCTCACAACATTTATGTAAAGCTTTAAGCTACCCTCATCTATGCCAAGCTTACAAGGGCATACGAAATCAGGAGTCGCTCGGTTGTGATGAAATACATCTGTACATTTACGGGACTCTGCCCTGGGCCTACTATTCCTCCCGCGGGCATACTGTATTGCTTGTCGCAGGTCTCGGAGACGCATAACTACAAACATGTCATGACACGAGTGAGCGAGCAGCGCATTCGTTATCATATTTCAAAAGAATTCATGTTCCATTAGCATTCATTACTTAATACTTCAGCCCATAACTTTGCATTCGTTATACGTTACGTTGTTGTGAACCCGAGTGGGATATGCTGGGATAACCGATTAGCGGTGTTTTAGCCACTTTAGTTGATGTCGGGATCAGGACATGCTGTGCCGTAACAGAGCTGTAGTTGAGTCGACCAAGATCTAAGGGCAAGGCCAAGACCCTTGTAATCCTCCCGATTGCCTGTCTGCTATCCTGCGTCACGCCCACGTTAATCCGGGTCCGGTGGTCGCTGGCCGCCGGGCAAGTGAATGGCCCTCGAGCCGTCCACCGGTTGTGGTGGCTGGCTGCTTGGCATGTCCGTGGCCGGTCATCCGGTCAGCGCTTCATTTGGACCCACTTTACCCCATCTCCTTCATCCCATAGCTCCGCAATGGTCCAATAGGGCCGAGGGGGCTTTATCCACAACCTAAAAAACAAAAACAAAAAAACAAGGGCAAGGCAATAAAAACAAGCGAGTCATGCCTGAGGTGATGAAGGCTAAACTGGCGGCTAGCATTCCCCAAGTCACATTCATCGCTAAGGAACTCCTCAAACTATAAAAGCTACACTCAAAATAGTTTCGTTGAGCTCAGAAAAAGGTATGGCAAGGTAAATACGTGCATGGGTCAAAGTCACAAAGGGGGTCTTTATCATTTTTTGGATTTCAACATTATGTCGACAGGGGCGGTGTATAGAAATAATCGACTTCAACATACCTCCTTGTCCCAACTTTTGGAAGGTGTCGATATTCCTCGTATAACATGAACTGTAGTCATGTCGTTAAGCGCACTAGGTTATCCATCCAGCTAACCGTTAAGATATTACCGACCACTGTCCACTTATACATGTTCAAGAGTTCAGAATGAACGTATTTACCTGTTGGTACATATTTTCCTTCTCAGCTTTCCCGTTACCTACGGCTCAAAATCCACACAGCCTCCGTGAATGTGATATTGGCTCCTTTCCTCCACACCTTGTCTCTGATTCATGCACATTATCTTTTCACCGCCCATTATTAGTCCTATATTCATAATACACGAAATAGTAACTAACTAGTAAGACATGTATATTATCCGTGCATTGATGGTATAGCCGGAGGGTGTCTCGCTGGCCAGTGCGGCCTGACCTCAAATCTGGGGTTTCCGGCGCGGGCGGGCGGCAGTTTCAGCCGGACCCCGACCGGTTTTCGGGGGATCGCGGAGCGCGCGTCTCTCGTGACTCCGGCCGCGCGCGCCGTGAAGATATGCGGCGAAACACGGTCCCAGAGCTGACCTGGAGAGCCGGCATGGCAGACGGAACGTCACGCAACCAAACTCCAGCGAACCACGACCGTGCTGCCGTTGTTAAAATTAATCACGGAGTATAAGAAGAAGAAAGCGTGAGTAGGTAGTATGATGACTACTAGCTTAATATCGCATAAACATTTACTCTTACTTGATTGGTCATAACGGTCATAATGAGCTTTCTAGCAGCAGAGAATGAGCTATGACCTTTGCTCTCCTAAAGGTGGTCATCAGTGTTCGGTATGGGCACTTCACATAAAAGGCTCTATGGGTGCTTGCTTTTCGTCCACCTACTATGTACGTATATATGTATACATATATGTAGGTATATACGAATGTACGTATGTATTTTTAATTAGTATTATATTGAAAGCTGTTGCTTGATACCGTATCGTTTGACATTGGAGCATGACAAGTTCATTGGTCACTACCATCGAATGATCAGTTAACATATTAAACCTGCTGAAAACCTTGAACGAGCTATATGAGTCAAAAGTCAGTAATATGTAGTTATATACACATGAATGCTCAACATGTGAACATGCGTGATAGTAGACTGCCAGCAGTAGCATGCTAGTTCCTTCGTGCTCCCTGACAGACATTTTCCAAATATAGAGGCGTCGGTGCCATTTAGGGCAGGTGGCCGGCGGGAGCGGTGATGGCCAGGTCTGTAGTTTGCACGCGCCGCCTGCCGCCGCGGCCCGCCCCGTCCCGGCACGTGTTGGCCACCGGCCGACCGGCCCAGCCGCTCACCACACAGGCCAGCACGCCAAATTTGAACACCATAACAAAGCCGCCGTTGCTGCACCTCGCTGTAGATAGTCGTAAATATGTCTCTTTTCACGCCTGGTTTGCAGCGTTCAGTGCTGAATCTGTGTTGGATCGCCACTACCGTGCGGCGGGGCTCGGACCTGATGCAGCGACCTACGGAGCCAGACGCAGGCCGGCCAGATCTGCCTATCCTCGGGGACCGGCGCCCGGTGAACCCACAGCAGTGTCGGCTCTGTATTTTCTATAAAACCCCCGCACAGTGGGGCCACTGATGGATGGCCGCTATGACCTGACCTCCGGAGATTACCTAAAGGAGACAGAAAACAGCGGGCTGCGGCTCACTGTCGATAATTAATGAAGGTCACGCGAAAACATTTATCAAATCACCCGATGAGATTATGACGGTTCAAGGCACTGGCAGTCTGTTGGGTGACAGTGCATAATTCCCAATATATATGTGTGCCTTTCATATGGTGACTCCTTATAGTTGTTGAGTTTTTATGACGATCACAATTAAGCGCTGCGATACTTATGGAAAAACTTTATACCTTCCCAGTTCTTTTTTGGTAGCTACAATGAAGGAGCGAAACAAAAATGCACTCTGTTTATCGCCATCATATGCTGCTCCAAAATACGATTGCCGTATCTGCAGGGTTGATAGGCGTTAGACGGCTCAGGCCGACGAACGTCATCAATATAAGAAATACCCGCAGCGCCGGAACGTTTTGAGCCGGCCGCCAGGCACGCTCGGAAGTGGACTAAATGGTCATTTGCGGGTGTGGTGGAGTGTCCAGCTGCATGGTGATACACGGTTCTCGTTATGGCTCGCTCGTTTCGTCAGCATTGCTGAAGCGCTTTTGTCATGATTTGTTCAGCTATGGTGCCAATGTCCAGGAACTGCAGACTGAAACTCAGGTGCTCGGTTATTAATTTACGGGGAACACTCACCTACAGACTATAGCGCCAGGTGCTGGTGTGTTAATTTACAGAGAATGCTTGCCTCGCTAGACCTGGGTATTACCGGTGCAAAAGGAACAGTGGAATTGTCATATTGCATCGAACGACTTGATCGGAAACTCAATTGCAATGGACGAAACTACTTCAATTTCTCCTATATATCCTTGCAGCCTTCGGCAGCCATATCCTCTCAGTACTTCCCTTCTGACAACTACTGGCTTATTTATAGACGGAGAACTTCCCGCGCAGTCAATGCCAATTATTATTCCAAAAAGTTTTACAATAACCTTCATAATTACATAATTACTAGATAAAATGCAAATTGGTCCGACCTCTGTGTTTGTCATATCACCACATCACTATCACATCTTATATGGAAAAATAGCGTATTTCATGTGCATATATTCGAATGCACTAGGCGAAAACCTGGCTCGTGACTAGTGTGTCGCCATGAATCAGAAGGAATTAGGAAAATGAGACGCAAAATAAAAACACTGACATATTTACAAACGCGCAAGATTGCAAAGTGTTCAACAGTTAAGGCGGGTATGGAATCGAATATCGTCAACATCGGATTCACAAGCTTTTTGCTGAAAAGTGAACGCACGATCTCCGAATCGTTAGAAAAAGCTCTATTAAATGACTGTCACTGCTACTCAAATAAAGCTATGAGAGTTGTATGCATGCTGTAAAAGAGGGCTTAATCGTTTTGAAGCCCAGCAGGATATCGAGCTGTTTCTAATGTTCCCAAGATTAACATATCACTGAAGTGGTTATAATGGGGACCTAAGCACGCAGGATTATCCTGCTTTTAATGAGTCTTTCAGTTTCGGCTGCCAATCACGCATAGATAATCAGATATACCTACTTTGGACGTCAGTACATGGAAAGGTGTTATATATCATGTTGTTAACTCGTGTAACCTATCAATATGAAATATATACCCCCCCCCCAGTTATTAAACACCCATTTCATTTGTATTTTACCGCAATCATTTATAATAAAATTGGTACCGTCTCACTTTGCTCAGATTTGTTACCGGCAGGCATCGAGACTGTCCTCACTGCCTCAGAAGTGACGAGCACCCGACTTTTTCTAACCTCCTCAGTAATGACAGATGCCCTGAACTCATCGCGTGATGAGGAACAACACCTGACCTATTCAGCACGGGAGAGGCCCTCACCGCTGTACCAGCTCTCTCCAATCCAGGACCCGCCGCGCTGCTGTCAGAAAGCCTGCCTGCTGCCAGCTGCAGACGTCTGCTGCTGACAGGCAGCAGCTGCAGGGTTATAGCTAGCCGTCCGACACAGCAGCTGCAGGGTTACAGCTAGCCGTCCAGCCGGAGCCGGAGCCGGAGTCGGGTGTTGGCGCGCCCGGAGCCAGCGGTGACCCAGACAAAAACCACCGAGACGCCGCGGCGCGCCCCAGACGAGAACGCTGATCCTATCGGCAAGAGCAGCGCGAATCAAGCTCCGGGATCACACCCATCTGAAGCGGCTCGGTCAGCCCGGCGTGACCCAGGAGAGTCAAAACGTCATCATGGGTGAGCTGTGCCTAGGTGCCGGTGGTCTGGATCATGTTATGTCGTGAAGAACTATACTAAATCAAACGGCACAAGGAAATCAAATATATCAAATATTAGATGCTGGTGTAAATGTTATAGCCATAACAGGCAGTGGCATTGGTCACCTTCTTTTTCGGGGAGGGTGTAATGCATAGCAATCATCTCATAAAACGCACTCTCTGAAAATCGATGCCAATCATTCAATATGAGAAGGCCAATGAAGTTCATTATGCACGCGATCGGCTCCAAATTTGACTCGTGAGTGACAGTGAATTCAAACAAGGCTGCTAACTGGGTGCTGCGTAAAACATCGTATGCTGTAATATAACAAAGGGCTGGAGGCATGAGGTCGGCTTGTGGTCAGAAATACTAGGAAGGTAGCATTTAGTTGGAATAACGTACTACTTCGTGCTTATCTCTTTCACGTAGCACTTATCGCTTTGGCTTATCGGTCAATGACGTTTATTCCACGAAGCGAGCAGTACTTCATCCGAGAAACGGCAAACCGACCTAGTTTCAACCGCAAGGATATTCCAGTTTGGCGTCGGTGGTGTTCAACTCGCCGATTTCTTCCCTGTCTCTCTCTCACGTGAGTACAGCCGACACACCAGCCGGAGACGAGCCGTCGCAGGGGCATTTCGCCGCCGTTGCCATGCCCTGTGCTGCGGGCAGCTAATTGAGAGCCGTCAGCTGCACAGTGGCGCGGGCGTCACCGACCGAGAGGGAGAGCAATGCAGAGGTGCGCCACCGCCGCTGGCGGCTTCCGGCCGCCGAGGGAGGACCGGCTGAGCGGGACTACATGTATGCCCTATTTCGGCCTCTGCCCACCGGACCGCCGCTGCAGGTGTTACTGTGTAACAAAGGGATCATATTGCAGTGGAATTTGCGGTAAACAGCAGGTGCAGCCGGCTGTAGCTACCATGTCGGACGCGACGTAAGATAACTGCTGAAGAAGGACGGCTAATTCCTGACAAGACACAGGTAAGACAGGAAAAAGCACGGATAGGCTCAGACAAGACGGGTCAGGCCAGTGACTAGAATACAGAGTTCGCCACGGGCCGGGTATACCCATACCCATACCCATACCCATGCCCATGGGTATGCCCATGGGCATACCCATAAACAATGTCCTGGTACTGGATGGGCCTTGGCAGAGAAATGTGCAAACGTATTTTTTTCAGAAACACTGTTGCTGTGCCTGTGACCTTTTGTTAGCAAAGATGGTTCACAGTTACCTATACGTGTATCATTTGCAAATAGATATGTTAGGATATTGAATGAATTTTTTTAAAGGAATTATTTGCTTAATCTGAACGGCCGGACCGGGTATGGGCTTAAAATGTATTATTTTATTGTGCCTGGTCCGGGCATGGGCATGGTGATCAATAACTTCATGGGCACGGGTACGGGTATAGGGCCGGAGGTTTCTGGACCCGTGGCAAACTATGCAACCTACAAATGTAGTCTCTTTCTGATTAATTGGTGAGCCAAAAAGCTAGTTGCTAGCACTGTGCTGCATTACACTTTCCCATACGGCACAGTGTATCCCTGCGGGCGGCGGAGATGCCAGGCGCATATTGATTAATGAACACGTGAAGACTGCATCTACAAATAAGACAATAGCACTGCAAAACTTAAGAAAACGGAGGGACTGCAGACACTCATTGAAAGCTAACACTGTTAACCTTTTGCTGCCTGCTCAGGCAGCAAAAGGGTGGTTTTGCGAAATATGCAGCTCGCAGTGATTATCTAAAATATGTGCTTTTCCAACGTTCATTAAAATCGTTCACTATACTAACTGACTATAGGAATGCCAATCCATCAAGAGCAGCAAGAGCCTCACTCTTATTACTACCTCTGCCTTGCGTATGCTGTACCTATACCAGCAGGCAGTTGACACCGCCGCACAGTCAGTCGATCTCGACGAGCTGGAACACGAGTTGCAGACGCAGCATGGGTATTATGCTTGTGTTTCACCCTCGAGCGCAAATTGTTGAGCTTGCGATCGCAATGTTTTTCGGTCGCCAGCTAACTTTAACAATTTTTGCAAGAATAATATATAACGCTGTATTGCTAAAATCCGCATATTATCTCGATTGTTCGAAGGTATAGGTACATACTTCTCAAACAAAGAGTATACAAGGTAGCGACTGCGGACTGTTATACCTACCTAAGAGTGGAACGCTTGAGTCTTACCAATCTTATCTGGAGTATTTTTTAGATTGAAAAGCTTATAGCAAAATGGGATAAATTTACAACATGTTTTGTTTTGTCTTTCGATTTCAAGTTACAACTTGTACCTTCACTGTTTTTGAAGGAAACAGAAAATGTGAATAATTCTATTGAAATGCGTAGACGTAGACGCATATTTGGGCTGTCCACACTGAACTTGTTGCTATTAGAGCCTATCGCAATCACATGAAAACAGGCAGTTGGACTTGAGATAACATATAGGTACACATGACACAATACAAACATTTATCGCGGAGGCGCGGGTCCAATTCACATCTCATCTGTCAAGTGGCAACGGAAACATGTGAAGCTTCAGTGCACGCCGAAAGGGCGTGACAGGCAACCGTTTCAGCTCGCCCGTACCTCGTTATATAATGAAGGCCAGCGGGACAGAAAGCGACGCTTTCCCATCTCCGTTCGGGACCGGAGCACGTACAGTTCACCGTCCCGCCGGGTGTGTCGCTGGTGATTCTGGTCAACGGTTCGCAGACCGCTCGCTAGGGCGATGGGCTTACCTGAGCGGATCACCGTATGGGTGAGACGGATGGTCTGATGCCTCACTAGATCTCCAGAAGATAGCCAGCCCAGCGTCTCGATAATGTCTGAAACGTGATCGTATTTGTTGCGCCTAAATATGACTTTTGCTGCCGAGTAATTCATCATTTTATGGAGACTGGACATGTCTTCAGTCCCGTTGCCGAACACAAAAAGACGGTATAGCGGACTTCAGACAAGACCAGAGAGTTGACGAGTAAAGTGATGACGCTGGGCGGGAGTGAGAGACTGTGATGAGATAGACCGGCCATGGAATGCCGAAACAGCGCTTGGTTACGAGTGAAACGTGCAGGAGTTCCAGTTCAGGGTGCGATTAAAGACAAGGCCACGTTTGTTTGCTTTCAAACGTGGGGTGATATGGTGATCACGTAATTTGACCGTGAGGTTGGGGACAGAGCGCACTGAGAAAAAAATCTAGTAACGCTTACTAACATAAGTGAGTTGTCAAAACTAACGATGGTAGTACTAAGGTCTTCTCGGATAAAACTAACGCAATACTAAGCCGTACTAATGCAATACTAAGACAATACTCAGGTAGCGGTTAGTATTGCCTGAGTTTTCGCCTGAGTTGTCAGAACCAACGACAGTAAAACTAACGCATTTTACCTTACCAACACCAAATACCAAGGAAACCTAATCCTGACTAATGTCCAATACTAAGACAAACTGACCCTGACCAACGCAAATACTAAGGCAAACTAACCCTGACCAGCGCCAAAAACTGAGATAAAACTAAACCTGAACAACGCAATAATTCATGAATTACTTGCACGCTAAGCCAAGGAAACAAAATAAGGGTTGCTAACGCGACTTTAATGAGATTAGTAGCAAGAAGTAGGGATCGTCAGGGCTTACAGCTGGTCGGAAATAAGGTCGCAAGGTATTAGGCCGCCCGATAGGAATTGGTATCATTTAAATAGATTGTGGCAGATCAACATGCAACTCCATACCTCGCAATTCCATCTGCCTGGCGTGCGGGATCAGCGTAAGAAAGATGTAACACCCCAACTCTTGAATCTTGAAAAAATCTTGAAAATCTTGAATCTTGAAAAATCTTGAAAAATCTTCAGCACCCCATTTTTGGGGGTGAAGCTACATCCCTGGTGCCTTTCCATCACTGAATCTGCCACTGCAGGCCACAACAAAAGGCAAAAATAAAGCACAACCACCACACATGTTTGCATGATTATTGTTCAGTGTTCAAAAAGCGTTACATGCACGTCTCCCGGATTACTCACCCATTTTTACCACTCTTCCCTCAGCAGAAACACCGTACCGCGCAATGGCGTCCGCAACACTGACGCCGGAGATCGCGTCGGAAGCGCCTCAGCCAATCAGAGGGCGAGGATTCAGAACTCACGTGGAGAAATACACCGAAAACTCAGGCCCTTCGTTAACCTCAGCCAATCAGAGTGCAGCGCTCCTGCACCAAGGGACTAAAACACAGCAAAAACTCATATGCCTTAGTTCGAAAGCTCATGAGCTGACGAGTATTTTTACTAACTTCGACTCAATGAATGTAATACTCACGACGTGAGTAATCATACTAACGTAATATGCACGACGATGAGCATCCGCTACCAAGTCATGGTTTTTGCATGAGTATTTGGTGTTGGTTGCGGGTGAGTAATGCCTTGCTTGAGTACATTTTTTTCTCAGTGTAATTGGGTAACTAAAAGGTGCTGACTTCGAATTCAGCACCAGAAACTGTCTTAAATTCACCCAAGTTCCAAAAAGGTCATGTCAGGTCATCTGAGGTCATTGACCTCCGTTGAACTTTGATGACCCCGTGACCGAGAATGACCCAGCGGAACATACGATAACACCAAATGGTTGTTGCACTTGAACTCAGCATCGCAAAGTGCCCTAGAAACCGCCAAAAGCCAAAGAAAAGACAGCTTAGGTCAGGAACCGGCAACCTTTTTAGGGCGCGAGCCGGATGAGAGATCTGGAAGCAGTCGGCGGGCTGGGACATAAATCGATACAATTGACGGCAATGACGTGGCGTAATTAATGCATTTCAAAAGTTTTAATAACAGCTGAGATGTTTTGCCGCATGTCACATGGTGGAATATGTGTACCTTCTTAGACAGACTGCGCCAGCAGGCAAAATATATCTTAAAAAAAGAATGAAAGTACGTCTCAACTTCATTAACCGACCAGTGTGCCCCCCACAAAATTGACGAATGCACGCATTTACTTTAATGGCATCATCGAACAGCGTACCTCGATCAATATTTTTACATTGCTTACAACGGTCATTTTTGTTAAAAATATTTTCGACTTCTGAAGGCACCGCAGGCCGGAATACAAATTAAGTTGCCGATACCAGCCGCGGGCCGGACGTTGGGCGGTCGCAGGCTGGATCCGGCCCGCGGGCCGGAGGTTGCCGACCCTTGGCTTAGGTCATCAGAGGTCATTTACCTCAGTTGACCTCTGACAAGGTCAATCGAGGTCATTGACTATGTGTGAGTCATCAATGTCACGTTGTGACACCTTTGCATATGTTCCTAAACCTCAAACACTCGGAAACAGCATGCGTGTCCTGCATCGATACTACGGAACGCTATTTCCGCCTGACATGACCTTGAGAAACAGGTCATAGGTCAAGGGCCATGTCCACATTTTTTTCCAAAATTGGAGTATGTGTCAAATTCTTCAAAAGTAGGGCAGCCAAAATTGCATTGCCATCGGTTTATATCTACGTGGGTTATTCATGAAAAACCGAGGGGGGGCATCCATCCCCTACACTGGCGAGGGTTTAGCACTAGAAACTCGTTCTTTGATGGATTTATTTTTAAGACTATTGAGAAAACCAAGTCATAGTGGTAGCTAGGGTACGAAGAATTTCAGTCTGCGCGTCACAGCCGGGTCGGCCGGGCGGCGCATCCGCCGGTGGGTCATGAGTATGGGTACATTCGCAAGCTGCGCACACATCACCATACGGAGGACATGGGTGGCGCGCGCTGTCTCGAAGCCCGACAGCGAACAATATCAAAAATAAATGATTGTAGGAGTATTCGCAATGACATGATGATTCATGAATGCAAATGCTCAATTAAGTCAACCAAAACGTTAACCAAATACTACGATGAAGCCACTCATGTGTAGATTGTCACGCTAGTTGACGGAAGATCTCGCGTCTGCACGGTAACAGACATCGCAAAAGCCGGGAGCCCAAGTTCTGTCACTGACAGACTTCGAGCTTCTTCGACTCGATGCGGGTTGCATCGATCCTGGCATATATTGCCGGTCTCTGTCCGTAAATCACGGTGATTGCTGGTGCTCTGCGGTAGAACATACCTAGCCTTCTGTGATGCCTTGTCAAGCTAGCATTTGGTTACCGTGTCGCCAGCATACGATTATCGGCACCTCGCTGGTGAGAGTGAGACTCGGACCGTGGAACGCTGTGTGACAGGCAGTTCGGGCTGTGGAACGCTGCATGACAGGTAGTCCGGGTCGTGGAACGCTGTGTGACAGACAGTCCGGGTCGTGGAACGCTGTGTGACAGGCAGTCCGGGCCGTGGAACGCTGTTTGACAGGCAGTCCGGGCCGTGGAACGCTGTGTGACAGACAGTCCGGGTCGTGGAACGCTGTATGACAGGCAGTCCGGGCCGTGGAACGCTGTGTGACAGACAGACTGGGCCGTGTAACGCTGTGTAGGCAGTCCGGGTCGTGGAACGCTGTGCGACAGGCAGTCCAGGCCGTGGAACGCTGTGTGACAGACAGTCCGGGTCGTGGAACGCTGTATTATATTCAGTCGGGGCCGTGGAAGGCTGTGTGACAGGCAGTCAGAGCAGTGGAGCGCTGCGTTGTTGAGGCCGTGTGTTTTTGCTGGCCTTTTGTCTGGCCCTGAGAGCGGTCAGCTGCAGCCGCTGAAGTCGGACGCAACTATCTGCTCGCGGTCGGCAGGATCATTCACAGCCGGTGATGCTCAGACAGTTCAGC
>JARBER010024119.1:0-12559 GCA_030265075.1 Balanus glandula | reverse complement strand
AACTCACTTAGTTTTGAACCAGTATTCTATGACAGTATTTTTAGCTTAGTTTTGGACAGCTTGAGTTGTGCAGTTTTGAACAAAGTTCTGCTACATAACTAACATAAATGAAAATAAGAGGGTAGAAGGAGGTGTAAAATAATGCTTTACCGAAAAAGACGAGTCTATGGATGCTTTTTAAATCACTTTATTACAGTGGAAGGCCAATCAGATCCGATCACGGTTATACTACAGTGTCACATTCAATGCTAAGCAACCACGGAATTACTACGAAACGAAGACCATTGAAATACGTTACGGCTTTATTTAAATGACCATATACCTACACTAACGCGGTGTGGAGTTTTCATGTGTTAACGGGTGTATAATGGGTGTGATAAGTGTGCAATTGGTATGTCAGTTGTGTGTACCGGTTATAATGTGTAACGAAGGGCGCCGTTACCGGCCTCAGGGGCCGCCGTAACTGACAGGACTCGCCGTCAATAGCTGCAGGGGCGTTTTCACTACCCGAGCGGCGCTGTCGCTACCCGAAGGGCGCCCTCACTAGTCACCGAACCACCGTCGGTAGGCACGAGAGTCACCAGCGACAAATGGAAATAAATCGCCAGCGGCCAGCTATTGAAGTTTGCAATCCGTATCATATTCTCATATTTGACCTGAAGTCAATATTTTGAAGTCAATATTATTGAAGCCAAACCCCGCTCCAGATCCGCCCATGATTTCCTACACGAGTTTTAAGATTATGGGTACAATAGTGGGCGTGTTAGCACTATGGGTATTGTAGATACTACTGCATTATGGGTATGATAAACTATGGCAAGTAGGTACTCGTCTGAATTTTCGTCTGAAGCTACCTTGATAATAAATTTGGCGCAGGGCTTAAACATCCTTTGCCATCGATCCTTGCCACTTAGTGGCTTCAAAGATCACCAACGAATGTCCAAAGCTGTGTACTGTATCATATAGGTAGGGCGCGAAGCATTATTTGACCTGCGCCGCCGGTCAATAGACGTCACGCCGACCGGTCACGCGTCACGCCGACCGTTTGCTGAACTCGGAGACGCTTCATCAGCACGACCTTTTCCGAATGTCTGTCGACACAGCAGACAAACTAATGGAATGCTAACAGTCACGTACTGCTCCTAACTGATAAATGAAGGACACTTATTGGGAGTGGCGTTTTTAGTACAGCTGCTTAAACATAGAGTACCTAAACATGTAAGAAACGAACGTGCACACGCCGACACACGTATCTGCATTCGAGTCTAGACGCTCACAAATGAGCCGAAAAATGTTTCACTTTGTAAATTGTTTGCATGCATAATGTTTCATTGAATATGGCCATTCATAGCAGTTATTGTGCTGAAAATGAGCTTAAGTGGAAAAATGAGTGATATCGATAAAATATACCCCACAGTCCAGTGGCAGACAAAGCTCATCAACTGACGAAGGGGAGCATCGTAACGATAGCGCTGTATCTCAAACGGCAGCCGGCAGCTGTCGGAACGCAGCCGGCTCTGCGTAACAGATGGCTTCCCCAGCTCCAGCTTCCGCGCGTCAGGCCGGTGGTTTTGGCTTCTGTACGGACGTATTCCATCACCCTGGTACGGACCACTGACGAAGCCCACGCCGGGGGGGTTTGCTGTCATCATGGCCGCGCACCAGGACACCGCTCGGCGCCGGCGGACGCGGCGAAGATGACGCAGCAGCGCCGCGTGACGCCACGTGTCGCCCAGTGTCGCCGCTGGCCGGCCGTGTCGCGACTGACAAGCCAGCCCCGCCGCCGCCAGCCGCCCGCCAGCCGCCCACGCCGCCGCCCCTGCCAGCCGCCACCAGCCCCCGCCAGCGCCCACAGCCGCCGCGCCGTCGTTTGGCGGCGGCTCAACTCAGCCGGCCAGTCGTTTCGCGTGGTGTGAAGATGCGACGAGGGCGGCACGGCGGACGGGGACGCAGGCGATGGTTCGTCACGCCACCGGGCTGATGCCACTCGGAGCCGGCCGCGGTGCCGCTGCCTCGTTCGTCAGAGCCGGCACTCCGGCGGTCACGGCTAATTATACAGAGCTACAGGCTGTCGCCGGTGTCGGTGGTGTCGGTGGTGTCGGTGGTGTCGCCGGTGTCGGCGGTGTCGGTCGTGTCAGTGGCGTTCGGCCTTCACTGCAGCCATCGCCTGTTGTCACCAATTTGGTATTCGCGGCGCTTTCGTTCAGATAAAAACATTCCGTGGCGATGAGGCGACCGTTTCGCAGAGCGGCCTGTTTTGACAGCGACTGGGCTGCCCGTCTCTGCATTAGACTGCGGATCACGTTCCCCCACAGCCCCCCCCCCCTGCCCCCCGCCCCCCGCATTGTTTTGATATCCGACCGTCGATTCAGCTCCCCCCGGCCCTGGCTACCGACCGGGCGGGGGCGCCTCCCTGATACTGTGACCGGTCATAGAGAACGTGGCTGACCCCTTCCCCTTCCGCTCCTCCCTGCAGCCGCTCAAATCTGACCCGTAGCACATGTTCATAATGTGCACTATGACCGCCTGCTAGTGTTTTCTTATAATGAAGAAAGGAACCGCTGTCGGAGATTTGTGCCAATGACATTTAACACACAAAAGATGTCATAAGTAGAGATGCAAATTTCAGGACCACGGAGCCGGCGCCGGCTCCAAATTCAGGCCCGGCGGGTCTGATGCTGTGCGTGAACCAGACTTGCCGGTCTCATGCCGGGCTCAGCAGAAGTTCAGGGGTAAAATTATAGTTAAATGTATGCTTCTGAAGACATGCATACTGCTGCATGCCGGGCCTGGTCGGTTCTGCCACATCTGGCCGTGCCTGATGCCGGTTCCAACTCATGATGAGCTGTGACGGGGCCGGTGCCGGTTCCTGTTTTTGGAAAAATTTGCATCTCTAGTCATAAGCCATAGCAGAAGTCGTGATGCGGCGAATTCACAGTTGCGCCACATTCACAGCCATTGGATGAGGGCGGCCATTATGAATTTAGTGCTGTTTATTTATTAATGCCGTATGAATTTAGTGCTGTTTATTTTTCTTGGTACTATAGTTTGGAGTCGGAGATAAATAACAAATTGGTTTTGAATCCACTGTTTTTGGTGACGCAGGAGCATGAGTAAACAGGATCATTAATTCTTAAAAATCATTTAAGCCACTTTTTAACAATCTTTCCCAGGTGGCAATATCCCTTTTATGCGTTTCAGCCTCAGAGCTTCCGGGTTTTTAATTTTTAACTCTTTTTCTTAAACTTTTGTGAAACAAGTATTTGGATTTCTCAAAACTCAAAATTTTAAAAGTATTAAAAAACTCGATACACCAGGTACATACTTGTGTTTATTGTAAGTCATTTGATATCGCTTAATGCGGTTTACTTTAAGAACTCAACTTTCGACAACGTTTTGCGCAAACCATTATTTGTCAAGAAAACGTCAGAACATGAAGTCACTCTTACGTTAATACCAGTTGACCGCTCATAGTCTTACATTATTTATGTTGCCAAAATGAGTGAAGTTAATGTGAAAAAAGATATTGAAAGTTTGGTAACGATATTCTTGTTCACCTAGGACTTAGGAGATAATACAAAGTTAAGCTTGGAGGCTAAAAATTACCCCTTCCCCGTAACTTGTGAGTTAGCATGGCAGTAGTTTAATAAAAACAATCATGGTCTAATCAATGATATTCGAGTTTGATTTTTTACCGACACACAGTCTCTCACCAAGTGTCGGTGTTTCAATGAGTCCCGGTTCTAACTGTGTGTTGGTGTTTCAGCGAGGCGCTCTGACATTGTGTCGGTGTTTCAGTGAGTCCCGGTTCTGACTGTGTGTCGGTGTTTCAGCTAGGCCCTGCTCTGACATTGTGTCGATGTTTCAGCGAGGCCCTGCTCTGACACTGTGTCGGTGTTTCAGCGAGGCCCTGTTCTGACATTGTGTCGGTGTTTCAGCGAGGCCCTGCTCTGACATTGTGTCGGTGTTTCAGTGAGTCCCGGGTCTGACATTGTGTCGGTGTTTCAGCGAGGCCCTGCTCTGACATTGTGTCGGTGTTTCAGCGAGGCCCTGCTCTGACACTGTGTCGGTGTTTCAGCGAGGCCCTGCTCTGACATTGTGTCGGTGTTTCAGTGAGTCCCTGTTCTGACCCTGTGTCGATGTTTCAGTGAGACCCGGTTCTAACTGTGTGTCGGTACTTCAGCGAGGCCCTGCTCTGACATTGTGTCGGTGTTTCAGCGAGTTCCTGCTCTGACACTGTGTCGGTGTTTCAGTGAGTCCCGGTTCTGACTGTGTGTCGGTGTTTCAGCGAGGCCGTGCTCTGACACTGTGTCGGTGTTTCAGTGAGGCCCTGCTCTGACATTGTGTCGGTGTTTCAGTGAGGCCCTGCTCTGACATTGTGTCGGTGTTTCAGCGAGGCCCTGCTCTGACCCTGTGTCGATGTTTCAGTGAGTCCCGGTTCTGACCCTTGGTCGGTGTTTCAGCGAGTTCCTGCTCTGACCCTGTGTCGGTGTTTCAGTGAGGCCCGGCTCTGACACTGTGTCGGTGTTTCAGCGAGGCCCTGCTCTGACATTGTGTCTGTGTTTCAGTAAGTCCCAGCTCTGACACTGTGTCGATGTTTCAGTGAGGACGGTGCCAGCGGCTTTCGGTGCCAGCGGCTGCAGACACCCAGAATGTCGCTGCTGGGAAAGCCGCTGCACTTCAAGGCCCGCCACCGAGACCACCGGTACCGGCGCATCCAGGGCAAGATCTACAACTTCCTGGAGCGGCCCCGCGGCCGTCTGGCCGCCGCCTACCACGTACTCGTGTGAGTATCGCCGGGTATGGGCTATAGGGGTAGTGGCCACTGCAATAGGGTAACTGTCTTGCTAATCGTACATTTGTCATGCATACTGACCAATGAACTCTAAACGGAACAGAGTGTTTCTCGGGGACAACTGATCTCAAAGGGAGCTGAATGTCTTATTGACAGCTGATCTCTAGCGGATCTGAATGTCCCTCAGTGACAGCTGACCTCTAACGGAGCTCGATGTCTCTCAGGAACAGATAATCTCAAACAGAGTTTAACGTTTATCAGTGATATATAATCTCAAACGGAGCTCACAGACTCTCCGGGAAAGCTGATCTCAAATGGAGCTGAATGTCGCTCAGGGACAGCAATTAATCGCCGAAGTCAGTGAGTGACGACTCCTTAGAACGGAGCCTCACTTTAGAGTTTGAAGTGTGTTCCACTGTACCATCATAGCTCCGGCGCGGTGGCAGTTCGGTGAGCTGTTCAGAAAGGGGATCTGTATGGCCCATCAGGGAATGTGTGACGTAAGACCTCTATCTTCGAACTACTCGTCTCTACACAGGTCGCTTTTTGCCTAACTATCGCCAAACTATCTGCAATGTATCGCAAATGAATCGAGCGGCGACGCCCAGTGGTCATCAGGTTATGACTGATGTTACTATTCCAGACAATGGTTCTTGGCCGCGCTCTGTGGGGCCATTTCCGCGGGGATTTTGAAGAATTTAGAGAATTTAGCGCGTTAAGGTGGCCGTCCACTGCACGGCGCCTAATCGCCTAGCGGCAGAATTTAACATTGAAGACTATGTATGGGGAGCGCGCTGAACGGGTTATCGCCGAGATTATGCGTGAATCAGCTGAATTCCCTAGGTTCTAATGTTAAATTCTGCCGTTAGGTGATTAGGCGAGCTGCAGTGGACAGCCTCCATTAATCATACAAATGTTACCAAGAAAAGGAATATGCCTTACAATTAAACAGCTGGCACTCGAAACCCGAATGAACCCTCAAAATACGGCCGCTCACTGTCTCTTTTGAAACACACTTGCATTGTATTTTGTTGTCTTGGTCCAAGTAACTTGCAGGTTAATGAGGGTTGATCAATCTTATTTTGATGAGTGCCAGCTTCTTATGGAAATCAAACGCTAAAAGAGATAAAAAAATACATATTTAATATGAAGTCAGAGAACTTCTTTTTTGTTCGTGTCACACCACAACTGTTATATGCACTTTGCTAACCGTTATGCTGAGCAAGCCAGCTTACCATTTTCCACATATAATATACCGTTTACGTTTTGAACGGTTCAACTTTGCCCAAACCGTGATTACTGGATAATGGAATATATTCTTCTCGTTGACTCCATGATGTTATTCATTTTGCTTGCAACCTTGCGCAGCCTTTTGGTAGTCCTTTGAATGCTGATCGAAATTATTGACATTTTGTACATACACTTACGTTTTAAAATATATTCGATCACGCTATGAAGAGGAGTATTTGAGTACACGCATTTCTCATAATTATTACATTTATAAAGAAAGTAGAGTTTGACGAAAGTTTTCAATAAAATGTAGCATACATAAGAAACGAAATATTGGCATCTACATTAAAGGCACATTGCCACCTTTTTGAAAGTTGTCAAATGTAAGTCATATTATGCAAAAATATAAAATGAATGCTGCTGATTACGAATATCACACTTATTTTCCTAAAAATTAACTAAAACTCTTACAAACCGAAGTTATATTATCTGGTCTGGTGACGTCAATGCAAAGAACAACAAAAGAAGTTCGGGAAGTGGAAAAAAAACTTCACTCTGTTAATTGCTACCAATATTTCTGGCTAAGTCGACTACAATACAAATATGCTAGGCAGACAAGACGTCATCAGTACTTAAGCCCTAATGCCAATACACTGAGGGCTTAAGTTTTACAGATGTACAAGTTAAACACGAATATATTTTTAATTATACCATTTTGGTTGTTTAAACTGATACAATACTTACTTTCAGAGGCCAGCACGTAAAATGGAACGTAAAATGGCTATCTCAACTCAAACCTAATGTTAAGGTGGCAATGTCCCTTTAAGTTGCAACTCGGGTAATTAGTGACATAAACGATGAATGTCTATTTCTATGGCTCTTGTACTAAATACAGGTTAACAAAAAGCCAAAGCTTCTACTATCGATATCCGAAGTCTCTCAGTTTTTTTTGTCGCATAAAAAAATATAATGTGCCTAGAATGTAAGCACCTTGCCCTGAGTAGGCAAAACACAAGTCTCTCCGAAATGTGGGAGGAAATCAGAATAACTGTGTAGTGTGTGCGTGAGCCGCCGCCTTGTGTGGGTCACCTGCTCCTTGTCAGAAACTATAAACCCATGTGAAGTCACAGAAGAACTTTGATTGAATACCATTGGTTATTGCTGAAATATAATATTTTGCATATTGTTCCAATCTTGCTAGCATTGCTAGGTGACTCAAATAATTTGGTACATTATTTTGCTATCCAAAATCGTATAAAAACTATTCCGATTATTTTCATCTTAAAAAAATGTCTACTTATTGTCTAGCTTACCACCGTCACACCCAGCCAGTCATCACTAACAGGGCCACCATCCCCAGCCACTGGGGTGGTCGCGCCGGTGCCCCCGGGGTGGTCGGGTCGCCGGGTCGGTTGTGTCGCCGGTACTGGACTGTGAACCAACAAAACCGGCCGGCGTCGGCACTCTGTCTTCCTAGCGGCGCTGACGGCCTGGCCACGGGGAGACATTCAGCCGGGCCGGAACCCGAGCCTCGCGGGTAATGGAGCGATGGGCAGCCCCACTCCCGAGCCCGCCCGACCGACAACCGAGCCCGCCCGACCGCCGCCCGACCTCCGCCCGACCGCCGCCCGAGCCCGCCTGACCTCCGCCCGACCTCCGCCCGACCGTCAACCGAGCCCGCCCGACCGCCGCCAGACCTCCGCCCGACCGCCGCCCGACCTCCGTCCGACCGCCGCCCACCGACCGCCCGACCGCCGTCCGACCTCCGCCCGACCTCCGCCTACCGCCGCCCACCGCCGTCCGACCACCGCCCACCGCTGCCCGACCGCCGCCCGACCTCCGTCCGACCGTCGCCCGAGCCCGCCCGACCGCCGCCCACCACCGTCCGACCGCCGCCCGACCGCCGCCCAACCGCCGCCCGACCGCCACCCGAGCTCGCTTAACCGCCGCCCACCGCCGCCCGACCGCCGTCCGACCTCCGCCCGACCTCCGCCCACCGCCGCCCACCGCCGTCCGACCACCGCCCACCGCCGTCCGACCTCCGCCCGACCTCCGCTCGCCGCCGCCCACCGACCGACATCCAATAGCCGGGAGTGGCGCACTGAGTAGTGATTGTACCTACAGTCTCTCTTATAAGTAGGTATGCACTGGGCGGTGGCGCTGCCTGCCCCGATCGCGGGCAGGGCATAGAAGTTTGAGAGTCACTTGCTTCCCGCTTGATCCAAATATACTGTCATTGGAGGCATGTATCCCAATTTGCCACCACCTGTAATGTAATCGCAATGGACTGGTGTCTCACCCAAGCGGAATAGACCATGGGTGAAGCAACCGTCGCCTCTTGGTCATATTCCGATTTTCGAACCAATGATCGCATCGAGACACAAAAGGTGGCATTCGAAACCTCTCATTAGGAAGTAAACAACTACAAAATGTCCACATTGAGGTCAAATGTCAGGTCACGGTCGGTTCAAAGGTCAAAACCGAGGTGTCCAAACGCATAGGTAATAGTTTCCACGCAAGGCCTCCGACTGCAACTAATGTCATTCATAGTCTTCTGAAAGATATAATGTATCACATCCTGCATATGCTTATGTAAGTGACATTGTTAGCAATGATCGCAGATTTCTGGTCACACTGATCACTACACTATGCACAAAATATCTAAGAAAATCAAGTTAAACATCTTTGATTGATTATTGTACACTTAAAACTATATAATACCCAGTAATATTTTAAACTTAATATTAATGGTTTAAAGACCTTACCTCATTGCAATGAAGTTATATATGTCAGCCTTAGGTCAGATCAAATAAGATCAAAACTAAATGCAGCTAAATTTAAACAAAAAAGGCTTGTTTCGATTCAAATTTTGCGACAAAAAATTCAATGGTGACGTTTATTTATTCTAGCTTAGCGGCTCATTAAATAAGCAAAACAAAACGGAAGTAAAATAGACAAATCCGGCTTCAATTCATCATTCATGAGAGAGTCAATAAAAAAGATATTGTTTTCAAATGTTGTTTGTAAATCGCCCATATGTTAAAGATTATAAGCAGGCATTATTCAGATTTTTTACATTACACTTTTCCGAAGAAGAAAAAGTGATATTACGTGTCACAGCCAAAGTGTTTACATATCCAAGATAGTGATCGCTATACCTCAACAATTGGTGAAACAATGTTTCATTCTTGCACAAAAGACTGATTTACAATGTAAATAATTGATATGGGAGTGTACCCGAAGTTTTACGTTGATAGCGCTACTAGTACAATACAAGCATTCGTTGTTGCGGATGTTCATTAGGGGCGATATTCGTCCCCTAAGAATATGGGAGGGAGGGGGCCAGGGTTGAAAAAGGTTGAAAACGAAAAACTTCTCAGATTACCATTTACCTGGGTAACAACTTAACAAAATAGATTTCCGTCAGCATAAAAGTCTATTACGCCATCTATAAAATGCTTTTCTACAAACATTTGCTTAGATTTCGGAGACCGAGTGGCGAATACGATGGACGACTGGAAAGTTGGTGTGGCTTCGCCACACGAGTTCGAAAGCTGGTTAGGCAGCTGCCACCCCTGCATCACCACTTCCGACGCCCTTGGTCCGCCAAATTCCAATTCGTTTCTCGGGAATCTTTAATGCAAGCTCAGACCGAGGCATCCAGAAGGTAACGAAATGGCGCTGCCGTCATTTTGTAAACAACCACCGGAGCGTGCCGCGCCAAATTCCACCTCCTCTGTCCACCTGTACAGGTCACGCTAGGTAACGTGGGGCCTGGCCCCAGCCACGTGACATATATGTGAGTCCTCTCGACCCTGCTGTCATAACCGGCATTCCTGGCCACCCGCGGCCGCACGCCCTGTTGGTGGTAATAAGCTGAGTGTGGCTGCCTAAGTTAGTCACCTGGTGCCCGCTGGGCCGACATAACGTCACCAGCGAGCCCATCTGTCAGCGGGTGACACAAATGTCGCCAGCCAGCTCATCGCTCATCGGGCGACACACAAAAAGATGCGTCACCGCGGGATGCTTACCCTCCCCCTTCCCCTCCCACTCCGGCCCCGGCGGTTCTCGGCGCTACTGGGTCCAGTGGCGCCCTTTCATAGCCCGAGCGACCATTGTGGCGCCACAAGTCTGTCGTTAGGTGGATAGACGCTTCAATGAAGCTGCCAGTGTAATATATTGTTTCCTGTTGGTCTTTTTTGCACGGAAACTGACCATTATGGATTATTTTCATCATTAAATATGCAATGTATTACCTGTTGGGAAACGTCATCTGGTAAAAAAGTGAGACGCGAATTTCAAATTAGATGCATCAACTCCGAGCAGACACGAAGTCTTCCGTTAGCTAAGGACAACATTACATGCGGAATGTGGCCGTAGTCATGGTTTTGAGAAGTGTATTTATTTTTCATTAGGCAGGTAGGTACTCAGTGGGTATGGCTGAAAATCTGCATCGCCATGTAAAAGTAAAGCAAAAAATTTATGAATAATACTTCGTCAGGCTTAGGATCATCGATTGCCAACACAAAGCCCTGTTTTCCCTATCGAGGTGGCTGCGTCAATGGCAGGCTGCCGAGCCCTCGGCCGGCCCAGGCTGACCCGCCCGGTCACATGACTGTCTGAGGCAGGCGCCGGCCAAGCAGTCTGTCGGCTCCGGCTGTCCTGCCCTGTCACGTGACTGTCTGAGGCAGGCGCCGGCCAAGCAGTCTGTCGGCCCCGGAGGACCCGCCCGGTCACGTGACTGTCTGAGGCAGGCGCCGGCCAAGCAGTCTGTCGGCCCAGGGTGTCCTACCCGGTCACGTGACTGTCTGAGGCAGGCGCCGGCCAAGCAGTCTGTCGGCCCCGGCTGACCCACCCGGTCACGTGACTGTCTGAGGCAGGCGCCGGCCAAGCAGTCTGTCGGCCCAGGGTGTCCTGCCCGGTCACGTGACTGTCTGAGGCAGGCGCCGGCCAAGCAGTCTGTCGGCCCCGGCTGACCCGCCCGGTCACGTGACTGTCTGAGGCAGGCGCCGGCCAATGTGCGTCCGTAATGTGCAGTGTAGCATACGTGCTGTGCGGCGCAGCATCCGTGTCGTGCGGCGCAGCATCCGTACTGTGGGGGTGCAACATCCGTACTGTGCGGCGCAGTCTCATTGCTGTGAGGTGCGGTATAGCTGAAATGCGGCGCAGCATCTGTGCTGTGTGGCGCACCATCTCTGCTGTGCACCGCAGCTTCTGTGCTGCCTGGCACAACATATGTGCTGTGCAGCGCAGCATTTGTGTTGTGCGGTGCAGCATTCCCGGCCGACCGGCACCAGGTGACTATGGCGGCCCGCGTCCCACTCCTCTAACGTCAACCCATCGTTTGGACTTGAGACCCCAGGCCCTGGGTGGTGTTAGCTGCCAAGGTTCCTTGGTGTCACCGACCCAATCGCGCGGCTCTATGATACAGTGAAGCGCATACGGCTAAAAAAGAGTATGTGCCATAAACTGTTTCACCAGTGGATCCTGTCGACGAATCGTTGCTGAAATTTACTTTTGGGCACATGGCACGAATCTCACGTCACGTCTCCCAACAAGTGATATGTAGCCGAAAAACGCTCAAAAAGCCCTCAGTTTACGCCTTCAAGGCGGTGTTACAGGACATGCCATGCTCATAGTTAGGTCCTAACATGTTTTTACTGTGCTTGTGATTCGTTTTATTTTGTCTTATTGCGGTGTTTTACTGAGCTTCATTTTACAATGTATTGGTGTATGGATTTCGCCTATTTATGTACATGACGTGGAACAGTAATACCCATGCCTATGAAATGTTCTAATAAACTGAACTGAACTGAACTGAAACGCTCAGCGAGCTATATGGATACAAACTTTGCCCAGCTATCTTAATATCACAGGCTGGTCTCTGGTATTCTCTGCATTTGTAGGAAGTTGTGCAAAACAAAACTCAAGTGGATGCTTTAGGACCCCCTAGGGCGAGGATTTGATCAGTTACTAATGTGTATACAGGTGAAACCGAGGAGATTTAGATACATGTGATACTTTTTGGTGATTATTGTCTTTCCCAAACTAGATCCGCCGCTGACTACAGTGGGTAGCAAAATGGTTAACGCAGATCCTGTTTGCACAGTGGAGCTTGGTAAAAGTAAATGATGCTAGTCACATAACCGAGATCCCTACAACAATGAATTAGCAGGGAAGTAGGCTGAGGAGCGATGTGGGTGCGGATTTTCGTGGTGCATCTATTTATGTGTAGACAGAAGACGCTGCCGCAATGCCATATATTTTTCGGGATAGCCCTGAAAGGCAGCTAGCCACTGGCGAATCAAAAACAGTGTTATGGTAAGCTAGGAATGGGCCAAATCAGAACGATTCCCAAACAATTATGTAAACTCATTAGACTTTTCTTGCTTATGCATTTATAGCTGATTAACAAATATGGCAAAGGTTACATAGTGTTTTTTACAGGAAACAGACAACCTTCCGAAAATTTTCAGAAAACAAACTGATTATATTGTTTAATACAGTTAATTTTTATGTTTTCAAAAATGGCAA
>JARBER010024008.1:0-12559 GCA_030265075.1 Balanus glandula | reverse complement strand
CACACTGATGGCACATAAAACACTCTGTTAAGACATATCATAGTTTAACTACGCACAAGGTGAACATGGTCATGTAAAATGGTAGTTCAGCTATGTCTGCAGCTATACCAGACATTACAATAAAGTAAGGTTTGCCTTTTAAATCACGTTTTTTCTTGGAATCCGTCGGTGATCAATACCTAACGCTTAATCTAAAATGAAGTGATAATGTCGATTAGCGTCTTACGTCAGCTGATATGCCCATCCCAAACCTTAACCTGAGGTTGTGTCACCGGCTATACCGAACGCTTCCAGATACGCAATGGCATCTCGAATCTGGCAGGCTTCATGCATGTGCTGGCGGGTTTGCGTTTTGGTGTAACGTTGCGGTTCAGGTGACGGTTCCAATGCGAATCACAATCACTTCACGAGCGATTCATGAGGATATGTGGTAGGTGTGGTGATCCTTTCCAACACTCCGAGAGGTTCTCTTAGGAGGGTGAAAGAGGATCCGACTCGGGTTGGCTTGGTGGGAGGCGTGGTTAAGCTTTCTCTGCCGTTGCGGCTATTCTCGGTTTTCATGCACGAAACTTGTGCGTCTCTCTTAGATTTCCATCTCATTTTGCGGGTATTAAATGAAACCGGAGCATTCTGAGCACTTTCCATTCTTTCTTACCTCACTACTGGACCTTGCCCATTGCAACAGCCATGCCTCTGGGATCTTTCCCTTCAATACGGGAAGCAACAACTTGCCGTAGTTACGAAAGGACGTGCCGATGGCTTCTAGCGCTCGAACATTGACAGTCAGATCGTCGATGAGATGCCGCAGCGACTTCAGATCGTCGTCACCTCTGGCAGACCGGAGCAGGCTGGCCATCAGCAACCGCGCTCTATCCACAGGATTCAGTTACATCCGGCCCGGAGGACTATGTTGACTATGTGACTGTGGTAAAAATGAACTGTATTTTTTATGCCGGTTTGTTCTGCGGTGGAAAACGAAGGTTGTTAAACAAGTCGTATTTTTTTACTTCTCAATATACAATTTTTCAGTCATTTTCATGGTGACCTATATTTACTGAGCGAGTCGATTGGCGAGCGACGCTAGCATAACCTGAAAACTAATAACGAACCAGCGAGTCCAACAACAAAATGTACGAACAAAATCATACCTATCATTGCGACCTTACTGTCATAATACAAAGTAAAGTAGTTCACTGGTAATGGTAGCTAATGGTTTAATTAAGGACACAAGGGTGCAGTGATGTGGCCGAATAAACCACATCACCTGGATTGACGCCTGAGTGCGGCGAGACAGCGACTACATCGATCTCGTCGTCTGGTGCAGGGTTCGTTAGTATGCTCAGTGGTGCATAACTCGGTCGAGTGAACTGGACTTACGCTGAAAGCAATGAGGCGCAGTCAGTCCTAGAGACCAACTGACCATCGTCCGCCAGCTGGACCCGAGGTCGGCTCGCGTCCCGTGTCACGTGTCTCGTGACCCGGGGCGGTCAGACGGTCAGGCGTACTGCACACTCCAGCGGTTCACGTATGTGTACCCCTACGTCTCTACCCGGCCCGTAGGCGAGCGCCGGTCGACCTCGTCCGTCGGGTTTTACATACCGGTGCACCCATTGTGCGGTGCCGGCACAACAGCTGTTCTGGGCGGGTACAAATCTGAACATAAATCAAGTAACGAGTATCGGCGGGTATTGGACCACATGTCAAACCAGTCAAACCATGAAGTAAGTATTGCTATAGATGAGAGATACGGCTGGATCGTCAACTCTGCGTCGGCGCCTTTGATGTTTGCGACCGCAGCGAACACCTGGTAGTGGAAACGCTCAACTTCGACAGACGTTGAAGAGCCTACTTATCTACAGGGTTCCTATATGGTAAATGCACAACTTTTCAGACGAGGCTGGCTCGTAGTCTATGGAACATATTTCAAACCTATCTTCTGGACCGTATAGATGCAAGCCCTGAACACAACAATTTACCTTTTTTTATTCCAAGCGGAAAGTGGCTAAATGGGCTATGCGATTTCCTCATGATAAACAACGGGATTTCCCCTTAAGACAAGCAGTTATAGCAGCAAAAGTGCATACATATCATGACTTGAAGTAAACATTTCCATCGCTTTTACCACTTCTTTTCCTCGAGGTAACAAGATGAAACCCGATTTATTATGACCACGACGGCGATCACACCGGCCCAACCACCGCGGTTTACTGTCATTGGGTCGGTCGCGGGCGCACAGTGGCCGATCCAGGCATCTCTCATCCGTGGCATTGGCTGCTATGTAACAAATATACTGCAACTAACTACCTAAAAACCAATAGTTACATCCAACTCAGGGTCGCACCCGTAGATACAACACTTCCGAGCTCCGGTATCTTGTCATTGAAACCACAGTTTAAGACATCAGAACAAGGTGAGCAAACTTTTTATTCGAATTAGTGAATAATAGCTTTGCAACTATGCCAGTCACAGCCGAATTGATAGTATCTGTCACAAATGACACCTACTAATGGTAAATGTTATTGCTAGCTTGCGGCAGGGCTTATGCATCACGAAATTGTCAGGGCAGACGGCATAACATCTTTATACCTACCGAAGAATCTTCGGGGCCCTGGAGCCGGATCTTATTCAAGGGAGTATGTCTCGTCATTTCTCATATGGAGTTGACTGGTTTATCTAACATGCTTTTTTCCTAATTTAGCCAATAACTTTTACAGATTCACTCCAAACGCTGAGGTAAGAAAAAGTATTTGACCTTCCAGAATAATAGGTACACTCTAAGCTCTTCATTGAAATAACTTAGTGTTTTTTTCTGTATCTGGTCTATAAAAGACAAAAAGGAATTACAAATATGACGTCATCAATTACTTTATCTGACGTCAACTTCGTTACAAGCTACTGCGTCGATATTACTTAAATCAATTTAACTATGACTTATTATGTAATGGGTTAGTTCTTTCTCCGCTGGCCACAGCCCGTTTATCGATCTACTCTACATTACTATTATTAGTGATCTGCTATTTCAGTCAAAGCCCAAATGTTAAAGGTGAGCTATTGCCTTTAAGCTACGCAAAACAGGAACATTCGGCATGACATGCTCTGCCAAAAAGACACCTTTGCACGTCTATGGTGGTATCCACGGGTGTCCGGAGATATTCCCAACTTTATGAAAGTTAACAATTGTATCTCGAACGCATGTCAAAATATGAAGTAAATGCTGATTACGATTATCACATTTCTTTCCCTAAAAATAACTCTAACTCTTACAAATCGAAGTTATATTATATGGCCTGGTGACGTCATAGCAGATAAAACCGATTCATGTTGGGTAGAGGAGAAAACCTTCACTCTGCTAATTGCTGTCAATATTGCTGCACAAGTCGCCTACGATAGAAGTATGATGCTAAACAGAGAATGAGTCATCAGTAACTAAGGCTCAATATCAATAATCATGGGCCCTATTTTTGACAAATGTCAAATTTAAACTCTAACATCTTTTCTATTAGACCGTTGTGAATGTTTAACTAGTGTCATAGTTACTTATTTTCAAAGCCCAGCAATCAAAATGGCAATCTCAACCTTAACCTAATGTCAAGGTGGGAATGTCCCTTTAAATACGCCCAAGGGCGCAGCACGCGGCCATTGGCACGATTTAGTTTCGCACAGGACTCCGCCGCCGCTGAGTCGCACGCTCCCCAGAGATGCATTAGGGAAGCCAGAGCATCCAGCCGACCGGCTGGTGAGCAGAAGTGAAAACCGAATCTCAGAGTCATTAGTTGCTCTCTGCAGCGTCGGACAGATGACAGCGCCATTCTCGGCAGCGTCGGACAGATGACAGCGTCATATTCTGCAGTGTCGGACAGCTGACAGCGTCATACTCTGCAGTGTCTGACAAATGACAGCGCCATACTCTGCAGTGTTGGACAGCAGACAGCGTCATACTCTGCAGTGTCGGACAGCTGGCAGCGTCATACTCTGCAGTGTCTGACAGATGACAGCGTCATACTTTGCATTGTCGGACAGATGACAGCGCCATACTCAGCATTGTCGGACAGATGACAGCGCCATACTCTGCAGTGTCGGACAGCTGACAGCGTCATACTCTGCAGTGTCGGACAGCTGACAGCGCCATACTCTGCAGTGTCGGACAGATGACAGCGCCATACTCTGCAGTGTCGGACAGATGGCAGCGCCATACTATGCAGTGTCGGACAGATGACAGCATCATACTCTGGTGTCGGACAGCTGACAGCGCCATACTCTGCAGTGTCGGACAGATGACAGCGGCATACTCTGCAGTGTCGGACATATGACAGCGCTATACTCTGCAGTGTCGGACAGATGACAGCGCCATACTCTGTAGTGTCGGACAGATGACAGCGCCATATTCTGCAGTGTCGGACAGATGACAGCGTCATACTCTGTAGTGTCGGGACAGATGACAGCGCTATACTCTGCAGTGTCGGACAGATGACAGCGCCATACTCTGCAGTGTCTGACAGATGACAGCGTCATACTCTGCAGTGTCGGACAGCTGACAGCCCCATACTCTGCAGTGCCAAACAGCTGACAGCCCCATGCTCTGCAGTGTCTGACAGATGGCAGCGTCATATACGATTCGAAGCTCCTTGACGAGAGAAACAGGGTTGCATCAAAAATATTACCTTATTACGAGCGGCGCTGGCTCGCCCTTCCATGGTTTATTGCTTTTGAGATATGCGAATATGAGCGGCCCGGCCCGGCGTGGCCTGAGCCTTGACGACGCTTTTGTGGAGCTGATACATCGGCCACCGCACGGCCCATTTACAAGCGGTCTTATTTGCGGAGCTGCCCCATCTAACTTACCTTGCTCGTGACCAGTGCTGAGCAATGAGCGTGCCTACCTCTGCACGTCGTGAGTGCCGTGTGAGGGGTATTGGAAAGTATTTTATCGCAAATATAGTGCAACGGCCGGCCAGCTTGTGTGTAAATTGGGTGTGTGGGTACTATGTCGCTCTTTTCTCGCATGCCAGGATCAGCGTATCTCTGCAGATACGAACGTTCTCTTGCTTCTTATATCTCATCAACTACCGGTGCGTTATAATTGAACTTTATACAAACGATTTTAATTTTTCTTTGACATAATACAGATTTAGTAGCAAAACGTTGAACTACTTCGACCCTCGCTATTTCATACATTTTGTTTTCACTCGCTTTTTCATCGCCAATTGCGGTGCTTTATTGGTATTTAGCAAGTAAAAATGTATGAATGAAAAAAAAATCTCAGAAATAGCCTTTTTGTCCTTTTATGATACATTCTGCACTTTAACTCACCATTCATATAGTCTGCACTTGAACGAAAATTTGAGACCAATGAGCTAACTGTATTTATATTTTTAAAAAGCTCTGTACTTCCCCGATTCGCTCCTATGTATCCCGTTTACTGATATGTTTGGTTGTTTCTTGAGTGAACTCCAAAAACTGCGCACGATAGTTTTACCAAAGAAATATTGTTTTTGGCTGAGGTCAATTGGTCACTATTAACCTGTGCAAAAAACAACAACAAAACAAAACAAAATAGCTTCTACATTATTTTTAACGAGTTTTCGAACGCTTTTAGGATTCCTCTTCTCGCTATTGGAGCCCAGTTAGACAAAACGTTTTGACGCCCCTGCCCGAGGCTAGGTCACCAGACTAGGTCACATGACCTCTTCTCCATAAGTTTGCGGCCGCACCACACTCACAGTTTTCGGATGATTGGTTTCGAGGTTATATAATTTCATACAGTCATAAATGTATAAAATTAGTGTATCTCGGCACTAAATTGTTTGTGCCCTGAGGTCTGGTCAGTTTCGTTGTTTCGTTACCTTCCTTTTTATAAGTCAATGAACAATGCTCAATTATTCCATTTCCGAGACCACGCAGGACGTCGTTCCGATTCATCGGCGCCATATTTTCATAGGTAATTATGAATGACCTTGGTGCCATTTGTGTTGAGTGACTCTGCATTGACTGCAGGGGCAGCCGAGGTCATTCGGGTCAACAACATCTTGTTGTCATGTGCTTAACAGGGAATACGTCATCACTCACTAAGCCCTAATACCAATACACAAGAGGCTTATCTTTGATACATGTAAAAGTTAAAATCGAATATCTTTTTTATTAGACTACTATGGTTGCTTTAACTGATGCCATACTTGTTTTCAGAGCCCAGCACGTAAAATGGCTATCTCAACTCTAACCTAAAGTTAAGGTGGCAATGTTCCTTTAACCCGAGGTTGATTTTTCAAGTAAAACTCATCTGATTAACGTTTATATTGCTCTTATTACCACCTTCACGAGACAAACACGATATTGTCATACTAATGTCTTGTTCTTATCAGGTATAAGAACTTACCTACTGGTAAAAAATAGTATTGCCAAAAATATATCCTTTACAGTTGATAACCGCTGCAGGCAAACATAATTCGGCTACTATTGACCGGAGCTTAAATATAAGCGCCTTTTTGGTGCTTTGGTCATAACTTTAAAGTTTTCGAATCAAAGTTATAAAACTCGAATAGTTTATCTTTGATATCCTCTGGTGATCTTAACAATTACCTGATACAAACAATGTCATGCACAGTTCCAAAATGTTCTTAATGAGCTTTAAAACGGCATTGTTGTCTCTTGGCTGTCTAATAGGTATCAAGTTCGAGGAATAGTCTAAATGCACCCCTCCCCCTCTCCCACCCGGCACGGCGAAGGTGACACCGAGCACCTGTGCTAGTAAACAAGTTCAAACTACAACTAACATGTTGCAATATTTTCTTTGGAGATGAAATCTCATAATCCATCGCTGGTGTTTTTTTTCTTAAAACCAGCGGAGCGCCGGCCGACGGGCCAGTGACCGCGGCTCGCCCCCGGCTATGTTATCCTCGGAGGCAGCGTGCGCGCCCGACGGCCGAAGACGGCGCCGCCGCCGCCGCCGCCGCCGCCGCCGCCGCCGCCAGTGGCTGCAGTGGCGCCGGCAGAGAGGCGGTACGCCGCCGCCCTCAGCCGGCCGCCGGACACACGGAGAGGGCGAGCGGCCAGCCGACGGACGCTGGTCTGCCGAGGGTGGTCTGCCGAGGGTGGTCTGCTGTGGTCTGCTGTGGTCTCTGTGGTCTGCTGTGGTCTGTCCGGAGTGTCGGTCCGGTCCGGCCCTATGTACCGGTTCCCGTCTCTGTTCCGGCCGCCGTGTCGTATTCGGGATCAGCGCTCGCAGCTGGCGGTGGAGAAGCGGTCCATGCTCAGTGTTATCAGCGGCAGCCAGGTGCGTCCCCCCCCCTCCCCCGCCCCCGGCCGTAATCAGGTGTGTCGGACCGCCCCCGGCCCCAGGACTGGCTACCGGATCCTCGGCTGGTTACTGGATCCCCGGGCGGTTAATCGGTTGTTGGTTCGTGTTTAGGGGTTCATTGACATTGAATGTTATTCGGGGTGTTTATTCGGCGGCCAGCAGGCTTCACCTGCAGAGGTGTGGAAATGGATGGTTGCAGCCCTCTTGGCATTTGGTCCTTGTTTTCAAATTCGGAGGGCTGCAACACTGCCATCCCCAACCCTGCAAACGAAAAGTCGGGCGGGAGAAGTCCGGGAAAATCGGGAGTCGGTGGAGAGGATTCCGGAAAAACCGGGAGGAGTCGTTGGAGAGCATTGCAGAAAAACGGGAGGAATCGGACGGGAGGATTCCGGAAAAAAACGGAAGAAGTGGGCTAGGAGGAGTCCGGGAACAACCGGGAGGAGTCGGGATCTTCCGTATCTATAGTTTTAGAGATGTTCTTTTTAACAACCTCTTTCGTTAACGATGTGTCTGAACATTTACACCAGAAGATGTTAATGTGCTACAAACTTAGTAAGACAGTTTTATAACGTTTCATTGTCAAATTTGATTTTTAGCTGGGTGTTCCTACCAAAGCATGTACTTACAACCCTGTTTTACTTTAAAAATGGCAGTGCAGTTAACTTTAAAAGTTCAGTTTAATTTAGTTCACAAAAAGTTTCTGCTACGCAATAAATTATAAGAATCATGCTTTCAACAACACGTGTTGTGAACTGAAATAGCATCATATTAGAGCTTAAGAATTCGTTGAAAATGTAATGCTCGGGTAGTGAAATATTTATTTCTGTAATTTCAACTAAGAATGCAAAACAATCTCGAAATTAAGCAGTTTTAGACCGCCCAAATGGGCGGGTGACTGGCGATATATATATATATATATATGAAACATTGAGTTTAGTATCTGGCATCACCGAGCCGTCCTTTATACCGAATATATCCCTACCCGTTTTCGGACCTTTGCCAAACGCTGCGGCAGGCAGAGCCAGCCGTGATAAATCATCAATACTAGAAGTAACACAGGGTAACATAATCACGAACTTAACATAACATAACATAATATAACAATGTATAGTGTCATAATCATGCATTTTTTGGTTGTCTCAAAAATTTATCAGTTTTTTACTATGTGGTTGAACTGTTTCCTTGACGAAATTAACCATGTGGAAAATGGGTGGTATACTGCGCCGCATATCTCACAAGATTCCGGTGCAGCCTACCTCCCCAGTAACGACAGGAAAGAGCATACGGCATGAACTAGGGCCTGTCCCCATCGCGCCTCTAACCTTTTCAAAGCTGCTCCAACTGCAACTGCTCCTATTATTTAACACACAGCAGTTGTAGTTAGAGCAGCTTGAAGGAGGTTGGAGCTACCACGTTAACTGAGCCCTAATTGTCCGTGTAGCTCAGTCGGAAGGGCGCTTTCCCTGGAACATTGGAGTAGTACGTTATCTCTGTGTGGCGAAGATGCTGCTGGCCGTACTAAGATATATAGTTTACATACATTGTGCACTGTGCAGTGGCCGGTGGTGGTGGTGGTGGTGGTGGGGGAAGGGGAGGGGGAGGAAAGTGCGCCACATGGTATGCGCGGATAACGGCGGCGCCCTGTCTACCATTCCACAGTGATGTTATTGGCGCTTAAAACTGATCGATACCTCAAATGTTGACTGATTAGAAACAATTTCAACTTATTATTTTCTGAAAAAGTAAAATTTGGAGCATTGGAAAAACTTAGTAGAGTTATTTTTCTCTCATCGCTGTTGCCATAGCAGCGCTGAAAGTCGAGGTGTTTTGCATGCAGCCTCATGACGCAAGAGCGACAAAACATGCACATGATTTGAAATGCTGTCCACCAGCTATAGTTAAAAGCAATACCGTAATGCATGTATGGCTTAACAGTCACTGGAATTGGGCACGTCTGTCTGCAACCGAAAAAGATCCTTGCTGACGTTTCATGCGTGCTATTCTACTTTATGTTGACGTGTTTTGGCTGCATAATTACCATGAAACCTATTCTTGTTATTTAGCTTTACAAAAAATTGCATAATCAGCACCCAGTAGCAGAAAATGGTGTGAACACCGTGAAAATATTCTCAATACGCCGGTTAAAATATTAGGTAGTAGACTGTGTGCAGGCCGACGCTATGGCTGTTTTAGTGGAAAATGTTCGAATGTGTCTGTTTTTGTCCTCCTCCGTCCAAATGGACGGCCAACTGGGAACACCAGCTTGTGTAAGAATAGGCATAGTTTAGCAGTAGTCTGTTCTGCTTGAATATTTGGTAAAGACGAGTGAGGTCAAACTGGGATTTTTTATACTTGAGTATCCGAGTTTGTCCAAAGCTGTGTATAACAGCCACCACTGCAGCGCTCTGTTGATTTGGGTGTCGCTTTGCTCGATTGGAAAACGACGTTCAGCTTACTTGTGAGTGTGAGGAGAAGCTTCGTGCTAAACCAAATAAGTTTTTGAAGACTTTGCATCTGAACCTGGAACGCACTAGGGTATTTCGCAACCCTCGACCCGCTGTGGGTGCTAGAAATGGAACCACCCCTTGCTATCTTCAAAACCAAAAACCGCAGCGAGACGGCAAGGTGGCAATCGAAAGGTCTTAGTGAGATAAGTTTGATGCATGCTTAATATTTCAATTTCAAGATCACAGGTCGGGTCACGGTCAGGTCAAAGCTCAAAATTGATATATTTTTGGACTTTGAACCATTATGGTCCCTGCAATGCTTTATTTTGCGATTATTCTCACTCAACTTGTGCTCAAATGCATTTTACATCTACCTTATACATAAAAGTGAAATTGTAAGGAAAATGTCAAGGTCAAGGTCAGGTCACAGAAGGTCACTGTTACCAGCAGGTTTACGAATGTCGTGCGACACATGTTTTAGTGGTTATTTGACACGTAGAACTCGATAACATCAATCAGTTTACAATTTGACCTCATGTGAGGTCAATGTCAGTTCAAATAAGGTCAAATGTTGAAACGTACTTATCTATATGAACAAGCCATGTTTCTGGGCCTTACATTTGCGATATATGAAAGGAGTCTGCACGTGCGCACGTGCAGAATCACCCACAACTGATTTTTAGGGATTGGATTAAAGGTATCTTAGTACACACCAAATTAGAACACAATCAGTTCAGCCGCTCCTGATGTATAGGATTGTGGTGTGCACGTGCGCACGTGCAGAGGAACCCCACCCCCAAAACTGGTATATACTGACAATATGCCGTCTTCCCTATGTCATGGCTTTCGTTTGAGCAAAACATTAGCATTATTTTTCAAAAGCTCTCTCTGCCTTTATTTCTTATTTCTTTATTATTTCTCTCTGCCAGAGGTTTCGGCAAGTTTTGAACGTAAATACCATCACAGTGCATTCGGCTATGTGGGCGACTGTCGTAAGTGAGGAGCAGCCAGAAACATTCTGTCTAGGCTGGTTTGTTGTATAATGTGATGATTTGGCAAGGTCCTTGCTTAGACAATACATTATCTGTACATTATCTGTAGGGGAGAGTACCCACCAGCGAACATGGTGCCCACAGTCTAGTGCTCCTGTACAGTGCCATAGTAGTAACGTGATTATTTTATAGATGTCGGTAATAGAAGCTGACTCTAAGCGATCATGTTTTGAGTTGTTAACAAGCTGCTACTATTTGTTTTTGTCATGATAAGAGCAATCAGTTTTACTGTTTGGCGTTTTATTTTCGATTTATGTTTTTTTTTTGGTTCCCAGAAACGTTGCATGTTTATTGTTTATATTTGATGAACTTAACTTAAGTGTCACATTTCGTGGTGTCCATTGCATAACGTAAATGATCAGAAACGTTGCATGTTTATATTTGCTGAACGTAACTTAAGTGTCACATTTTGTGGTGTTTATTGCATAACGTAAATTATATTGTTTACAACAGCCGTTCAAGTTTTCGTCAATATTTTGTTTTGTTACAGTATTGTGTTGCATTTGTAGAGGCTTTTGTACATAGGCGTATTTTGCGTAGGTTATGAATACGTAGTCGTGTCGTAGCTTGAGCTGTTATGACGAGGGCTGGCCGCCCGGCGATCTGATCTCGCCTCAGGTTGCAGACAGGGGGCGGGGATGGGTCGGGAGCCGCCGCGCGGCCAGACGGCAGCCGGCACAAAGGCAGTGCGGGCGAGGAGCTGGAGCTGGAGAGTCCAATAAACAGAGTGTTGCCGATACAAGTATATTGTATGCCTACCATTGCTAACAAGGATGTGTGGCCACCAGTGAACACCTTTTGTAACAGTATGTTGTATGCCCATTGCCCACCATAAAGGGAACCCTCTAATGCTTAGTATCATATGCTGTGGCCGTATTCTCCAAATGCGGCCTGATTAGCCCAATCGGTAGGGCGCTGGTTTGTTGAGTGGGAGGACCCGGGATCGAATCCCGGTGCCTCCCGCTCTTCAAACCGGTGCCTCCGGTTGGCTAATCAGGTGTGGGGTAGGCTCCCACACGTTAGCCGTAGCCTTGTGGAGGAGAGGGAGCCCTTAAAATCAGTATTTAAGTTAACATAACTTGTTCTACTTTTCTATTAACTAATACAGACATAGTTACAGCACTTCTCAGTATAAGAATCCTAATCGGGTTGAGAGACACTTTCGCAAGGTAGAAGTTTTTGGGTTATTAAAACAAGACTATTTTTCATAATGTTAATTCAAAATAATGCAAATTAGAAAAAAATGATGGAAATGTAAGTCGTTTAAGCTCAGTTGCAACGTCGCGAAAAAAAGACAAAGATAATGGCCGAAAATCATGTTGATGCGACATCTATTGCGCGGTCATAAGCAAGCACATCCACTATGCACACTGCACAATAAAAGGTTTTGAGTCTATATCCACGACTCAGAAGTTGAAATACTGTCGATTCATGGTGCAGCTGATATTCTGATCGGGGCGGTTAATCTAGCTTAGTATTTCATTTGTATTTTGCAACCACTGTGGCGGAGTGGTAAGTTGTCGGTAATGCGAGCGAGGGGTTGCGGGTGGCGGTGATGTCTCTTCTCTGATTTTTGTTTTTGACTCCTTTTTGCACTGAACTCTATAGAGATGGAACGTGCATTGGCCCGAAAGTCCTGTATGACGGCGGCTGCCGTATTTGGGTGGCGAGAAAAGTTGGCGGCTATTGTTAAAGGGAATATAGCACCTTTAACATTAGTTTTTAACTGAGATAGCCAGATTGTCGGGTGTGCTCAGAAACCCCGA
>JARBER010023786.1:0-12564 GCA_030265075.1 Balanus glandula | reverse complement strand
GTTTCTCGTCAGGGGCTACAAAACTGCTATCTCAGTTCAAAACTAATGTTGAAGGTGGCCTGTTTCCTTTAAGTGCATGTCCTCTCTATATGAATATGATCTCTATGGTTTCAACCACGGCCATAAACAGTAAACACTATTTTCTCAACCATCCAAACTCCTGACCCCAAGTTATTTGCAATGGGAAATAGCATTATAAGACATCGCTTTATAGCAGACTCTTGAAGCTTGCCGTAATGTTAGCCAAGTATCGACCAATCCTTTCACGGCTGCTGAGTGACTATGACTAGGCATCATACCTGACGTGGGGGCGAGCCACGGGCTGTTGCAATGCCAGCGGCGGCGTGCCGGTGGCTAACGGGTTGCATGGGGACGGTGCAGCGGTGACGCGCGAGTTACTCAACGGACTTTAGAGCACGCTCAAGGACACCGGCGGCAGTGGAAAGGGATCGTCCAGACTGACCGACGCGGATCAAATAGGAAAATGTCCTTTGTGGTCTCGTCTCCTCTTTTAAGTAGCTGAGAAGGGCCTCTGGAGGCACCGCTGCTAAGCCTAAGCAGTCGCGACAACTACCATGCAGAGCTAAAGCTCGAACTTACAGTTTCTGGAAAGCCCGATAATCGTGACTTAGTGGTTCTCCCCGGCAAACAAAGAGTCCTTCTCATCTTAGCGCCGCGCCTTGTACGGGTCCACGGCTCACACATTCTATAATAATGCTGCATGGCAGAGCCTGGGTAATTCCCAGAAATATGATAAGTGCTCTGCCTCATATTTTACAAGCACGATACCCGGCTCTTGTCGTATTGACTTTGAGGGAAAAACATTCCGTTCTCTTCATGCAAGTTACATTCGTGATTTTAGACTGGTAAATTTCCACTTTTTGCCGATTTTACGATTAAGACACTTAGCGCAGACTACATGTGCCACAACTGACCACTCCACCGTACCTACTGAAGCAGCTTCCACATTTTGTCGATCTGACCCGCCTCCTCCACATCCACAGGGTCTACAGCAGATCAAGTGCCCGCAAGGCCTGGCGTTTGACCTAGGCAAGCAGGCGTGCGATTGGAAGGCCACGGTGCAAGACTGTGGGGCGAAAGAGCGGCCCAAGCTGGTGCTGCCTCGCCTAAACACCGACGAGCCACTCTGCGACACCACCGACCAGCTGGCATGCGGTGACAGCACCTGCATCGCAAGGAACCTGTTCTGCGACGGAAAGCCAGACTGCAACGACTCCTCCGACGAGAATGTCTGCGGTAAGTCTGCCGTGCGGTACACAACTGCAGCGCTGGGGTGCCAATGCCAGGTCATGCGACACATTGGTACTTAGTCGCAGAGCTTAAAACACCATTCGCCATTGCTCTCTATTATTTGCACTTATTTTTTACGAACAGTTCTTAGACGTTATTTGACAAAGCAAAAGTATTCTTTGTAAAGATTACAAGTCACGCCGCGAAAACATGTTAGCGTGACACTCAGCTGACATAGGGACCAGCTGTGACCCACACTTTTCATCCCCAGACTCGGAAAATGACCCGAACCGCGCGCCGCCGTGCGACGAATCGTGCCAGCTTCCGAACTGCTTCTGCTCGGAGAGCGGTACTGTCATCCCGGGCGGTCTAGCGCCGGAACAGGTACCGCAGATGGTCATGATCACCTTCAACGGCGCCATCAACAACAACAACATCGACCTCTTCGACGACCTGTTCAGCGAGTCGCGTCTGAATCCCAATGGCTGTCCGATGAAGGGCACCTTTTTCGTCTCCCACAAGTACACCAACTACACGGCGGTGCAGGACCTGCACAACCGCGGTCACGAGATCGCCGTCTTCTCCGTCACGCAGAATGACACGGCCAACTTCTGGACCAACGCCAGCCGAGGCGAGTGGTCACAAGAAATGGGCGGACAGCGCCTGATCATCGAGAAGTTTGCCGGCATCGCAGACCAGTCGGTGGTCGGCATGCGCACGCCCTACCTCCGCGTCGGCGGCAACAACCAGTTCTTCATGATGGACACGCAGAAGTTTCTTTACGACTCGACCATCACAGCTCCGCTGAGCGACATTCCCGTCTGGCCGTACACCCTGCTGAACAAGATGCCGCACGCCTGCCACGGCAACGCGCAGAAGTGCCCGACGCGCGCCTTCCCCGTCTGGGAGATGGTCATGAACGAGCTGGACCGTCGCGAGGACCCACGCATCGACGACAACCTGCCCGGCTGCGCCCAGGTTGACTCCTGCTCGAACATCCTCGGCGGTGAGCAGTTCTTCAACTTCCTCAACCACAACCTCGATCGCCACTACCTGACCAACCGCGCGCCGCTCATGCTTAACTTTCACTCGGCCTGGCTGAAGAAGGGCGAGTACCTCGACTACCTCCTGGCCTGGATCGCCGAGGTCCAGGCCCAGCAAGACAACGTCTACTTCGTGACCATGACGCAGGTCATCGAATGGATGCAGAACCCGCTCACCATTGGTGAGACCAAGGACTTCGAAGCATGGCTGGCCAAGTGCGACGCTCCTGTCGGCTTTGAGTGCGAGAAGCCTGGCGGATTCAACTGCGCCCTGCACTCGGATGCCGTCCAGGGCACCTTCAACATGCAGACCTGCCAGCGGTGTCCGCCCAACTTCCCCTGGCTGAATGACCCGACTGGAGAGGGCTACTTCTAGAGCTTCCAAAAGCTTCTAGAGCTGGTGATGCTTCCCACGCTTCGACACGGCGCCAGCTTAACTCGTATGGTCGGATGTCATCGGCTCGGGTATGTCAAGCTTTCATGCATCTCACTGTTCACACCGGTATCCTGTTATTATATTTGGGCTCATTATAATCAATTAAGATTTTTTCGCTTACTCCTGCTTCACTGTTAGTCCAATGACACCATCTCACAAATCTGTGACTTCACATTTCCGAGCTTTAGACTCGAGCGCTGGCTGGCGCCAGAAAGCGTCCAATTTGACAGGGACGAATTCGCCTAAGAGCAAACCGCAACCGAACATGTGTTGCGGTATATTGCCACTTTGTTGATACATTGTTGCCGAGTACAAATGCACAGTGAGAAGTTGTGCTTTGCGTTTTTGGCAACCATGCAAGGTAACATTGCTGTGATTGGAATCGTGAATGTACTGCTACTGCGATCGCACCATGTGTATTTGGCAGGAGTGAACTGTTGGTGAAATAATACAGGGCAGGCTACACTGCCGTCACTTAACGAGACGGAAGTGTCAAATGAATCGGCCACTAAGTTATGGCGCATCCACTGTTCACGTAGTTAACGGCTCTCCTCCCACCATGACCGTGAACCTGTCACACGGCTAGCCAAGATGTGACGAGGCCACGAGTGGGGTAATTGGCTTATTCGGTACGTAACACATACAGCAGAGCCGCCAGGAGCAGTTAGCAAGGTTACGTCTGTCACTTTCGTGCTGGTCACACCGCCTCGTCACCACCAGCTCAGCCGCAGCTGGTGGGCAGAACGGAGGGAGAGAGAGAGAGCGAGAGAGAGAGAGAGAGAGAGCGAGAGAGCTCGGTTGCCGGTTCGGGCACACCTGCCTTGCATGGCCAGTTAGAGAGTAGTCGTCCTTAGTGTTACTGACGTCACGCTGTGCAGCATTGGCCTAGAGAAGCGAGCCGGCCACCTTCACCGAGCCACACTGGTCACACCAGTTTTCACGGCACACAAGTTCTCGGCGCGGGGATTACAGTGCAGAGGGTATATCGTCATATTACTGCAATCCGAGGTCTGGCGTACCAATGCCAGATGATGACAAGTTGTCCCCAAGTGCACTACAAATATGTTTTTAAATGACTGCCATTACGTTCACCCACCTTGCTCACTGGTACGATTGGCGACCAAACTGCCGCCAGTATCTGAAGGTCTGCTGCAGTTTGGGTAACTGGCCTCCACCCTGCATTACTGAGGCTTTTAAAGATAACCTTAGCAATGCTTTTAGTATTTGGGTCTTATGATTAATTTGTTAATGGGTTTTTGCCAATGGAAAAAAATTATAGCAAGAAATGTTCCCATGTAAACATTTCTAGCACAAAGGTGCACGTTAAAATGCATCCTGTAGCTTAATACCACGACAAAATTTGAGGTTATCCTTAAACATTCTCAGTAATGTTATCCTCAGTAGCGCAAAAATCCATTGTGAAAACGGATATTGATACCAGTTTGTTGGTATATGGCACTGGCCAAAAGCATTGGAAACGTTTAATTTTTATGCCACTTTGAGACGCAATTTAATTACAAATATTTTTGATATGCGGCTTTAAAAACTGCAACCCTAATTGACGTAGAATGGGTGCTCATACATTTATGTTTTGTTGTAGATTGCTCAAACAATTTAAGCAGCACTTCTATATAAATAACAGCATTTGATGTCAACCCAAAGTGCAATGCGGCATGTTGGTAAATATTCATAATAAAAGCCGCTACAAAATCGTGCCGTGTCACGGTATAATGAGTTGAGGAATTTCAGATCAAAGGGAATAGTCGACTTCGATAAATTTGAATTAATACTTTGAAATCACTAAACAGACTACGTAGACATCAATGCAGTCTCTTTTTTTATAAAACCCAGAACTGTTGATATTGTGATAAAATAAAATGTTATATAAAGTGATGCCAACTTCAGAATCACATAACAAATGCATCACAGCTCCCTAGTTTATGATGAGCCGCGTTGTTTGTGCGCCTTTTTGATAATGCTATTGCACAACAATGTATACCATGTTGTGTCATATTGTTTGATACGGAGCACGCGCTTTTAAGAAAACAACATGCATGCACCACTGATCTATCCAAGACCATATACAGAAGGTAGCGTCACCAGCATTTGGACTTTGCCAGGATGACGTCATTGACTTTCCCACAAGAACAGCCAGAACACAAAAGGTGTGCAACACAATGCACTGTAACTAATGAAAGATGCAGAAGTGTTCTGAACCTACCACTTAATACAAATATAACGATGTTTGCCTCCGACAATGGCCGGCTGACGGGCTGAAAGGGAAAGTAAATGACGTTACCTCCGACATAACTCTCCCTATGGCCCACAAAAAAAGGTAAGCCCTTGGATCCGCCAAAGACATGAGAGTTTGGCGATATAAAGCCAAATTAAGCTGGCTTTAACTGAAAATCTTGGCTATAATGCTGCGACGCAGGGGAGGACGGGGTAGCACCGCCCATGGGAAAATACCACCCACCCTTATATTTCGTTAGATGTACACTGTAGATGATTAATTGATTTTCTTCCAAGTAGACGACGAGCTCAGTGAGGACGGATAATGTTTAATGGACATTTGACCGGTTATCTGTGAGCAACATAATGATTTCTCTCAAATAAATTCCTGTTTTTAATTTATAAGCTATTATTTTTAGCTGTGTGAGTCTGACAGATACAAACCATCAACATGTTCTAGTTTCGTGTGGATATCTGTTCCGGCAATTGGTCAAGTATGTGTCGTGCCCAAACGGTGCTGTATTTTGCTGCATCACTCTGTTTTCGTTATCGTAGAATACGGAGTAACACTGCCCACCCTGGCGGGATTACCCCGGGTGGGTTCTCTGGGGTGTTCTTCGGTTCTGATAAAATCCCGGAAGAGTCAGGGAGCCTTTGCCAGATCTAAGAGTTCGTCATCTGGCATAAACGAACCCGTGTCAGGTCAGGGAAACCCCTTACAAGGTCTAGAAAGGCCCTTTTCAGGATTGAATGGATCTTATCAGGATTGAGGGCCAATAACAGATCTGAGACATGCTCGACCGTGACGTGCCTGAGATGGCTCTTCCCAGACATGAGAATGTTCTCAACATGCCCGAAGGGTCTTCGCTGGACCTCAGAAGGACATTTCCTGGAATAGTTTTGCTTTTAACAGATCTGAGAGTGCTATATCCAGGGTGTGCGGTATTACCCCGAAAAATGCAAACAATTTTTGTATTTTTTATCTGTAAGGTACTCTTCAGTTGATAATGGTCGCAAATTGCTCATATTTTGTGTTCCAAATAAATTTGTACTTCAACCGCCTCTAAATTACTTTTGAAATACAACAGAGTTTAGGGAGTCGGGGCTACCCCGTCCTCCCCTAAACTTCAACCTGGAAAAGAGCACTCAATCTGGAAAACATCCTTGGCATTTCGTTCAAAAATATACTTTAGATCGATAGAAACAGAGTTTTGGGAGAAACAAACAGCGTAATATATGATTCTTAGATCTAAGCTACAATTATGCTATTTCAGGTCAAAATCTCATGTTAAAGGTCGGCCCTATAAGCCAAAATGTATTCAAAGTTGGGAATGCTGCGGAAGTCTGCCTACCCTGGCCACTGGCCAGGGCAGGCAGGACAACCTCAGAAGCGAAATATGCCAGTACTAAGAGCGGATAAAATGAGGATTAGAATATGAAGCGAAAGCTACCAGTACTAAGAGCGGATAAAATGAGGACTAGAATATCTCTTTTCAGCGGCACGACCTCAGCAAATTCATAGTTTCGACTTATGAAAAATAACCGTCTCGGTTGAAACTTTCCTATTTTTGGTTGTGAACTTTTTTACGCCATTGTGATTTACTGCATGTTTTATTATTGAAGTTAAGTATTGACTCTACATTCGTCGCTTGCATACTATTACTCATGTCAGTTGTGATTTGCAATGCTGGACGAGTCTTGATTGATAAAGCGTCAGAGGAAAGTTGTTCTCAATTATTGCGTCCAATGTAGGGTAAGATCAGGGTAATATACAGGGGCTCCGCCACAGGGGGACGGGGGGACGCGTCCCCCCAATCTTGAGAGGGTAGGGGATAATTCCCTCCAATATTCGTGAACAGTATGTTGTCAAAAATATTGATATTCTGTTCTTCTTGCATAGCACACTTTGTATAAATTAATTTTAGCTGGTCAAAACACCAGATGAAGTTCAATATACAGTCTTACACAGTGTTTCTTAACAAATTGCTGAAAAACTCTTAAAAACACAATTATTGTCGATATGGTAGCCGTATTTGTATGCACCACGGATTTGTATGCTTTCTGCCCGTTTTGTAGATTCTTGATTTGAGACATACGTGACAATTCTGGTGGACGGTGTGCACGGTATCTCTATTGCCTTGGTGTGCACTATGTATCTGAGCTGACATGTTATGTTGTTGTCTGTAGTGTGGATGTGGTCGTTGGGTGGGCTGTTGAAATACGGTAAAATAGGTCACTATGGAATTATTTAATATTTATCGGCGGGGGCGCCGCCCCCCTGGAGACCATGGGGCCCTTTTCGGCAGGCGCGCAGCGCGCCGAAAAGGGCTGATGAGACCGCGCGAAGCGCGGTTTTTGAGAAAGTTTATAGCATTTCAGAGGCCTTTGCAGTCACCAGGGCCCTCTCTGAAAGCCCAGAGAGTCCAATGGACATTCTGAAGGCTCCGATGCAGGTCGGAGGGGCCCCTGACAGACAAAAAAAGGCCCCCGGGCCGGTTGTAAGGTTCCCCGGTTGGGTCGAAAGGGCCCACGGTGGGTCAAAAGGGCCCCCAGACGTGTCGAAAGGGCCCCCAGGCGTGTCGAAAGGGTTCCAAGGTCGGTCGAAAGGGTCCCGGTCCGGTCAAAAGGGGCCCTGGGTCGGTCGAAAGGGCCTCCGGGCGGATCAAAAGGGCCCCCAGGTGGATCGAAATGGCCCCCGAGCGGGTCGAATTGGCGCCCAGTTGGGTCAAAAGGGAACCAGGTGGGTCAAAAGGGCCCCGGGTGTGTCAAATAGACTCCGGGTGGTTCGAAAATGCCCCTAGGCGGATCAAAAGGGCCCCTGTGCGAGTTCAAAGGGGTCGCCTGTATGTCAAAACGGCCCCCTGGGTGGGTCGAAATGGCCCCTCGGTGTGTCGAAATGGTCCCCGAGCGGATCGAAAGGGCCCCGGTTGGGTCAAAAGTGCCTCCAGGCGGGTTGAAAGGGCCCTCAAACGGATCGAAAGGGCCCCCGGGGGTGTCGAAATGTTTCGGGTGGTTCGAAAAGGAACCAGGGGGTCGAAAGGGCCCCTGGGTGGACCGAAAGAGCCCCGGTTGGATCGAACTGGCCCTCGAGCGGGTCGAATGGGCGCCCGGCCGGGTGGAAAGGGCACCAGGTGTGTCAAAAGGGCCCAGGGCGTGTCAAAAAGCCCCCAGGGTGGTTCGAAAGAGCCCCTGGGTGGTTCGGAAGAGCCCCTGGGTGGGTCGAAAGGACCCCTGTGCGAGTCCAAAGGGCCACCGGTCGTGTCAAAGGGTTCCTGGGTGGGTCGAAAGGGCTCCCGGGTGGGTTGAAATGGCCCCCGAGCTGATCGAATGGGTGCCTGGGTGGGTCAAAAGGGCCCATGGTGAGTCGAAAGGGCCCCGGGCGGGTCGAAACTGGCCCCGTGCGAGTTAAAAAAGCCACCGGTCGAGTTGAAAGGGCTCCGGGCGGGTTGAAAAGGCCCCGGTGAATCGGAAGGGCCACATAGTTGAGAGTTAAGAGTGCTTCAGAGGTCCCTAGGGCCACCAGGGCCCTCTGAAAGACCAGTGGGCCCTATGGAGGCTCAAATTAGTCCCATATGAAGATCAGAGGGCCCCAGGCTGGACCGAAAATGCCCATTGGCGGATCAGAATGGCACTGACGATGCCGAATGGTTTCCTTCTAAGACACAGCCGTTGTTAAATCGTGTTTGGTTTGTTGTAGCGTTGAATTGAACTAAAAACATTTTAGCGTCTTATATCTTCATATCCCTATCTTTTAGCTTTTGCAAGGTCCACCACTTATATATCGAAGTTTTATTAGGCAAAACCCGCACAATTTTCGCGCCGCTTTGCGGCGCTAAATGTTTAATATATTCGTTAGACCTGGATTTGACACTAAATCAGGTCGCTGCAGTAAAGGGCCCAAATTGAAATTTTACCATCACGAAGTGGCGAAACATGGATGTCATCCTAGGTCAATATTTCGCCAGCCAAGAGTCTGACCAACATGCGGCAAACACAGACGTGTAGAGAAATTAACGGGCTAGCGTATGCATTGTGATTCAGATATAAGCGCGTGGTGAGTGCAAAATTAATCGCAACATAAGCGCAAATTCATAGTGTTATGAAGTCTTTCACTTTTTAAATTACTGCTTCGAACCTATGAGACGGAAACAAATCAAAGAAAAGTTATTTCGAAGATAATTGTACTTTTTCTATGATAAATGTAAATTTAGAAGTTTTATATGAATATTTCGGTGCTTAAATGCAATTTTGATATAAATACCGATAATTTTAGAACATTGTTATGTTTACATCGTCATACCGTCAGCACCAGAGATTGTTAAGCACTGCAAAGTTACAAAGCTGAAAAGCGTAATGAACTCTGAACAATACCTACCAAAAATGTATTAGTATTTATCCCAATAAAAGCTGGAAACAAAAGTTTTATTAAAACGCTGTAACACCGATTCCGGGTGTCATAGTTTAAAAAACTCAATACCATTGCAGCAATACAAATTTGGCCCCTTGCTGCAGCGGCCTGATTTTTGTGTGAAATCCATGATTCGTTTAAAATATTCGTTTCGTTTTTTTAATTTTTTAATTTGGGGGGGGGTTGTCAAAACGTTAAAGTGAACTAATTGCATTTTAGCTTTTTAAATCTTCATATCCCTATCCTATCCTTAGTTTCTACAAGGTTCACACTTATATATCAAAAATTTTATCAGGCAAAACCCGCAAAATTTTCGCGCCGCTTCGCGGCACTTGGTTTAATATATCTTCTACATTAGCTATCCATTTCCGTTGCCATAAACATTAAAATCACATATTTTAAATGTTGCAGAGGCCTGATTTAGTGAAAACGCATATGCAATAATGCACACACAATTATAATATTATTCGTTCTGTGGCGCCCGTTGAACGCTCGGAATGGGGCCCTTTTGTCGCTTGGAAGGGGGCACTTTTGAGGTGCCGCCCCCTTGGGCCAAATCCTGGCTACGTGCCTGTTAGCCAATAAAGAGATTGCGAGCCAAATCAAAATTATTGAATATTGAACATTTTTGCCTGTGCTATTTGCGATTTCCCAGCAACAAAAGGCCTTACTTTGTTCGCTGGCAGTGGCAAGTGGCAGCGCCGCAGCGACCATTCGGGTTCTACCGATCCCGTCCGGCTCGTCCCCCCCAATATCAAACACGTGGCGGAGCCCCTGCCTGACACGCTGGACATGATAAAACATTGGACAAGAGGACAAAGGTATCACTATAACGGAACACGATGTACACGAGCCGTACATTATTCAGACATGTTGCATACTCTTCAGTGGCGTCTCGACAGGATTACGCGCTTCATCTCTCATTTTTTGACATTTTGAGGGTCAATGACACAATTTTTCAAGATTTAGAGATAGCCGTGTTGTAGCACTGACAATTTGAAATCGTTTGATATTTACGGATTCCGTTTATATTCAATGATGACATATTTACGGTACATTAGAGCTTCTGAGATAAATGAAACTCTCACTGAGGCTGATCATAATGATTAAATGGAATGTAATATCCAGTAACCTCATACTAATTAAAATATATAAATGGCTGGAATTATATTGGATATTTCGCCATTGCGGTTGGTGCAATTGGTTCAGGACATCCCGTGGCCTGCAACAAGGCTGTCCAGCATCAGCGCCGCTATTTGCTATAGTAGTAGAAATACTCGCCCTGAAAATCACTAGAAAGCGCAGACACTAGAAAATCGCGCCATTGAAAATGGTGGGTGAGATTATCGCATGAATAGGCGCATGCTTGTGCTTGTTATTATCAGCATGCGGCGTCCACATAAAGCCGGCAGCACACTGGGTGATTATGCGTGCCGATTCCAGCGATGTCGCCGCGACGTTCTTCCGCCAGCAGTGGAAAATGCAAGTCCGGCTCAGCTTTGTTGCGGAAGGTCACGGCAATATCTCAGGGATCGGCGCACCGAATGGCTTAGTGTGCTGCCGCACTAACAGTGCTTCCTCCACTATTTGAACGTACTTGTCGTTGACACTGCTAACAAACGTGCTGGTAACTTACACATGTTACACATGTTATATACATACTAAGCAGACCTGAGGCCTCTTGCACCACACATTTTACCGCGGTAGATTATTTTTTTAGCAAGCTTTTCTTGCACCATTGCGGTAAGAAAATAATCTACAAATAATGGTTAATACTCTGATTCTTACTGATTTACCAATGCTGATTACTATTCATATTAATTTCTTACCGCGGTGTTAGAAAAGCTTGCTAAAAAATAATCTATCGCGGTAAAATGCGTGGTGCAAGAGGCCTCTGTGCTATTTTTACAATAGTCTCCTTATTATTTGACAATATCACTTAAAACTGGTACTGATATAAATAAAAACATTTGCATTGTTGATTCGACGAGTTGTGACGTATAATATGTCTTTTAAGTTTCCAAATATTACTAATTTTGATGAATACTAGTGGTTTACAAATTAATCCTTGTCGAAATAAGTTTAAACTGTAGAGTGTAGACGTAAGCGCGTTTGAAAAAGGGGTGGACTGTGGTCGTGAACACCCTCACGGGTGGCCAATGGGAGCTTCGGAATTTGTGCTACTAGTTGGTGCCACTGTGTTGAAAATTAATGAATTTATTTGATAATAACAATACAAAAGTTTCTTCTTTCAAAAATTGCCCGCAACCGTAAGCCGAACCCAGAGTATCTCATGACTTGATAAATCGTGCGTCGTGTGAAGTTAAATCTGCTGTAATTTTAATCTCATACATATTACCTTTTCCCTGTCGGAAATGAGTATGATCATATATCAAAATGTTGCTCGTAATGTCGGCTACAGCGTGAATTTATTGATTTTTAAATTAATATTCCAAATTAGAAGTAACACTGCATTTCATTGATGGTGTCAACGAATCATCTTCAGAAAATACCTACTTTTACTTACTAACCTACTCTCACTTAGTCTTTTGGTGGAATGAAAACTCATTCAATTCTGCATAAGGGGGCCTTAAAAGCTAACTGCGCATATTTGCGCAAAGTTGTATGTGAAGCTGCATTCCCCGAGACTTAAGACCCAACGGCCGGCCCGCAACGTTTGGCGCGCTTATTACGTCGGCTAATGTATACATGAGTGTTTTGAGTAGCAACAACGCCATGCTTTGCACTAATAATGCATAAAACCTCGTCTCAAAGGCATGTACTGGGTACCTTCTTACTCTTTAAAAATCACCCGAGTAACGTGCTTTGATCTTCATGGGCGTAATTAACATAACATTTGGAGAAGTTTCACACATGATAGGTATAGGTAGGGCTCAGAGTATGGGTGCTTTCTTTTTCTGTATATTTATCTGACCAGTGTTTTATAGCAAGTTGAAACCTTATTCACTATTCAGTGTATGATAGGAGTTGGAGAAAGTTTAGCAGCTTGTTCATAGTAATGAAGCTGGTAAAAATGATCATTGGTGCTAAAAATGATTAATTTATTCAAAAAATAATCCAAATATTCTAACGCGTTTCGATTAACAAAATATAAACTTGGTCAACAGCACGCGCTCAACCATGTATCTGATATTTGCGCTGTACAAACTGAGTTGCATCGCCTAGCTATGAAA
>JARBER010023675.1:0-12565 GCA_030265075.1 Balanus glandula | reverse complement strand
TCCATTCCCATTCCCATTCCATTCCCATTCCATTCCCATTCCATTCCCATTCCATTCCCATTCCATTCCCATTCCATGCAGGGCTCTAAGATAAAGTATAATAGAAAATCTGTTAGAAATAACGTTACTAATATAATGTTTCTTGTCAACGCTTGGTCGCATCTACTTAATTTTCCTCAGCACTGCTAGGTCATACAGGTCGAGAGAAGTATTTTTCGGGCTGTTTTCTCGTCCTATGTGCCCTTACCGCTTACACCACGCTTCGGCAACATACTTCTCTAATCTCTGGCTGTTTTCCAGACGTTGTTTGGTGGAGAAAAGTGATCAGTAAACCAACTCATCCTTTTATGGACCAACATGCATCCAACCAACCAACATTGGATTAGAGCGAGGTAAAAATGATAATCACACATAAGATAATATCAACAAGCCAAGTATTTGTCATCTGTATTCACTAATATATCACTTCATCCTATGTTAATGTTCATTCCGACGGTGCGCTTTATTTTTACCTTTTTCGGAGTAATAAGAGCTTTTGTGTAATAAACGTGCACAAAAACGGAGTTTATCCATGTGGAGCCCACAGGATCATTTTACTTTAATATACGGATTGTTTTCACTTTCCGAAGCTTGGGAGCATGACGGTATTTCTAGCTCCCATCAAAACTTCTGGAAAAGTAGGATAAGTGGATAAAGCACATTTTTACGGAAACATCCAGTAGAATACACAGTTAATACGCATTTGTAAGCGTCCCTAATTGCGTCTTAAATCCCTAACTGACGCCCATTTACACGATGAGAACAAATATCGCTGGTATCCGGCAGTCTTTGCGCGGTAGCAGCCTCGAGCCCCCATCCTGCTCACCGTTTGCCTTCTAGAGATCACTAAAGCTAAAGTGATAAAGCCCCATCCTACCGTTCCCTGTTCCACCACTCCACTTAACCGTTCCCTGGTCCGCCGCTCCACCGTTCCTGGTCCGCCGTTCCACCGTCCCTGGTCCGCTCCACCTCTCCGTTCCCTGGTCCGCTGCTCCACCTCTCCGTTCGCTGGTCCGCCGTTCCACCGTCTCCGTTCCCTGGTCCGCCGTTCCACTGTCTCCGTTCCCTGGTCCGCCGCCCCTCCGCCGTTCCCTGGTCCGCCGCTCCACCGTCTCCGCTCCTGCTCCGCCGGCGCGATGATGGCGGGCCTCGTGTCTGCTGACGTCCGGCATTTGTCATCGTAATAGCATTGTCACTAGCTGGTCGCCGCTGGCATTAGCCGTGCGACGGAGACAAACCGGCAGACGGCGGTCGCCTCCTCTCCTTTCTCTCCCCCCTCCGCCCCCTCTAAGATGGCGCCTCTGCCCTCCCCCCGCCCCGAATCCCTCCGTGATGGCGCCCCAGCCGCGCGGTCCGTGTCAGGCGCCCGCAGCACGCTGGCTGCTATAGATGGCATCTCTTTGTCAAACGTCTCCGCAGAGTGCTATTTCACTGACCATGAGGCAGGAGAAGCAACAGTGGTTTGCTGATGGGAAATGGTTACATTTGTTCCTTCGCTGGCGCCCCTTTATGTATTGCTAGCATTTTTAAAACGTTATAATAATCTGAACATGTTGAATATTATTATCGAACAACGGTGTTTATATTAGCAATCATATATCCTGCTTATGAATATCCCCTAACTCTGATCATGGTCATACTGAATTAACATTAATCAAACTTATTCAGGTAAACAAAATAATTTAAAGGTACAGATATTCTGACATCAGTGTACTGTGATAACTGCTCAAGAAAACATGTTTATTTACACAAGCTAATTGCGTGAACCTAATGCTAGGAGGAAAGTTAAAAATGTGTCTCGGCTTCACTCTTCCCATACAACTCTCAGACGATTTCCGGAAGGTCATGCTGGCTGTGTGGCGTGGGAGTTACTGCGCCAAGAAGCCTGTAAAACTCGGCACCCCATCAGCGGGCGGTCGGCGCGGCGGCACTGAGCGCCGTTCGTCGCACCGCAGACCACTCGGCGGCGGACAAAGTTGTGCGTTTGACGACTACCGACAGCCGTTTGGCGGCCGCCGGTGGCTGGAGTCCGGCTCGGGAGACGCTGGCAGAGCCTCCACTTGGCACACACCCAGCGGATGGCGTCAGTAGTGAGCAACGAGATTAGCTATTTGGGTTGTTAGCTGTGTCCAAAATAGCCAAGGTCTAGCCTTAATGTTAGAACAAGGTTATAAATTGTCGGGAGGGATGCTGAGAAAATAATGTGATTATGTTATACCTCATGTTGACCAATAACTGATCGTGAAACAATAATTTGCTCGGTGTGCTGCGCGCGCGGCAAAGCAAATTGATTCCACACGAATCCTCAGAGATATCTCACACAATTGTATATACTGGTTCTGATATCTTGGCTAACCGAGTCTGATATTGGCCTTATACCCGAAGACCATGAACGCAACTAGATATTTTAAATTATCTCTAGTAAGTGCGTAATGCTATGAGCTGTAATGTTATATGATATACAATTTCTATATAATACATGAAGCAGATTGCGAAGGAATGGTATACTATTGCGATTGCGATTGTTAGCTTAGTGTTAGCTCATTTCTAAAACTGCCATTCCCAAAGTGCCTACCTCTAATTATATCATAGATTTACGGCTAAAAACACTGATATTTTACATTTCAGCGAACATGAACCATTTACCCCGTAAGGAAAACGTTTCTGATGGAAAGCAGTTGATCTATCCTAGTCCAAGTGTCATGCCCCCTAATCCCTGCCCTTTCGCTCGCAATCTCGTGCCCGCCGTATCGGGGCCAGTGTTTTCTCGCCTGCTCGTGGCCTGAGCCGGCGGCTGAAACACTGTTGACTCAGCCGTCAATCGATGTCCATCCCTGCTGAGCCGCGTGTCCTCTCTCTGAGCAGGGCGACGTCAGATCGGCCCCAGTTCCGAGCGTCCACCGGCCGCCGAACAAACAGCGTCGCCGCCGATACGTGATCAAGAGGCGACGAAGTTATCCGGTGGCCAAACAGCGGCGGCCCGAGATAATGGAGGACGGCTTTGTCGGCAGCGGCCGGTGGGACGTGGACCGGCGACGGGTCCGGGTCCGGTGTGTAGACCGTCCACGGGTCCGGGTCCGGGTACGTTGAGATGGACTAGTGACGGGTCCGGTCGTGGACTGGTGACGGGTCCGGGTCTGGTGTGGTGGACCGGTAACGGGTCCGGGTCTGGCGAGGTGGACCGGTGACGGGTCCGGGTCTGATGAGGTGGACGGGTAACGGGTCCGGGTCTGGTGACGGGTCTGGTGAGGGTCCGAGTCTGGTGTGGTGGACCGGTGATGGGTCCGAGTCTGGTGTGGTGGACCGGTGACGGGTCCGGGTCCGGTGTGGTGGACCAGTGACGGTTCCAGGTCTCATGAGGTGGACGGGTAACGGGTCCGGGTCTGGTGACGGGTCTGGTGAGAGTCCGAGTCTGGTGTGGTGGACCGGTGATGGGTCCGAGTCTGGTGTGGTGGACCGGTGACGGGTCCGGGTCCGGTGACGGTTCCGGTGAGAGTACGGGTCCGGTATGTGGACCGGTGACGAGTTCGGGACTGCGTGGACTGGTGTTGGTTCTGGGTTTGTATGGTGATTGGCAGGCGTGTAGCGTATACCTTTGTTCTTGTCGCTCATGGCTGATAATGTATTTGTTATGCAGTCAGCTGACTCTTACTTTTGAAGTGCACAGCTCATCTAAAATATATCACAGTCCAATAATTATATTCGTGTTGGAGAGCGTGTCACCCCGTGGGTGATAGGACAGTTGCATTTATACAATACTTGGGATATCGTACTTTCGTGCGGTAGGCACAAGTTACGCCAGTGAAAAAAAAAATGTTCAGTGACCGATTAATATCCATCCAAGACTTTGTTCAATGTTCATCTGTCCATCCGGAACTGTCCGAAAATCATTGTTTGTCCAAAATGTGTACGAAAGCAGAAGATGTGTTTTGTATTCAAATGTGTCAATCATGTTATCGCTATGCTTGCTTACCTACGAGTTATTATTAAAAGAAAATGTAATGAGAATCACCCGTGGCACACTTTCATATATATAAAAAGTAACATCAATTTCGAAGAAATTATCGTTGAGCATTGAATGTCTTAAAAATGTCAGAAAAAATGTGCGTCTGTACGAAATCCGAAATGAACTTGGGACGAATTCGGACAATTTGTTCCGAGTAGCAGCACTAGGAGGCACAGCCAATTTTTTATTTTTTTGCATTGTCATGTAAAGCAAGTGTGCCCAGTTTGTGCCCAATTCGGTCCGAATTGTGGTACCATCGTAGTATTTTTCAAATAAGTCTGGTATTGGTTGGGAGTCATATTTAACACCCCACCCTTGCAAAGTTTCGCATTAACTCGAAAACCAATAACGATAACAATGTGAAGCCTCAGTCACCTTCTTCTACATCAATTTCATATTTTATGCGGAAATATGAAGTGATTTTCTTAGTTTTGTATGCGAGAAATAACTGAGCACCTCACACGTCTTTGATTAAAAAAAAAACAGGTACAATTGAATAACAGACAGTGCAAATGTGGTGTCTTGAGAAGGGGCCAAGGGAAGGAGAAGGCCAAGGGGCCAAGGGGGGGGGGGGGCAGCGAGGACGATTGCACTCCCCCTCCCCCTGTACGCCAGAGGTTCCTTTTCGGCGCGCGCAGTGCGCCAAAAAAGGCTAACGAAACCGCGCGAAGCGCGTTTTTAAAAGAATTAAGAGTACTACAGAGGCCTTTAGAGTCGCCAGTGCCCTCTTTAAAAGGCCAAAGGGCCTAATTGACGGTCAAAAGGCCTCTGTGCATGTCGGAGTGCCCCTGACAGACCAAAAAGGTGCCCAGGCGAGTCGAAAGAGCCCCTGTTGGGTCAAAAAGGCCCCCGGTTGGGTTGAAAAGGACCCTGGACGGCTTTAAAGGGATCCGGGCAGGTTAGAAGGGTCCCAGGTGGGTCAAAAGGGTGTGTTGGTCAAAAGGGTGTGTCTTTTCAACACCCCGGGTGTGTTGAAAAGGCCCCCGGTTGGGTCAGAAAGGAACCGTGCGGATCAAAAGGGCTCCTGGGTGGGTCGAAAGATTGACGGACCCTGGGTGTGAGCTCAAATGGCCACCGGTCGGGTCAAAAGGGACCCTGTGCGGGTTAAAATCTTGGGGTCAAAAGGGCCCCCTGGGTGGGTTGAAATGGCCCCAAGTGGATCGAATGTGTGTCCGGGTGGATGAAAAGGGCTCCAGGTGGGTCGAAAGGGTCTTCGGGCTGGTCGAAAAGGTCCCAAGCTGGCCGAAAGGGCCTCTGTGAGAGTCAAAAGGGCCGCCGGGTGGATCGAGATGCCCCGGGTGGTATGAAAAGGTCGCGGGTGAATCGGAAGGGCCCCAGAGTTGATAAAGTAAAGAGCACTTTAAATGCTCTCGGGGTCACCAGGGCCCTCTCTGAAAGACCAGAGGGCCCTATGGACGTTCAAATTAGTCCCATACGCAGGTCAAAGGGCCACTGGATAGATCAGAAGCGCCACTTGCCGAGTCAGAAGGGAAGGGAAGAGAAAAAACATGCCGAATGTTTCCCGAATGTTATTAGGGCGACAAAGCGTCCCTTACCAGGTTGGAGGGTCTGCCGTGCCGAGTGGAGGACCTCCTGTGAGAATGCCTTATACGGATGTATTATCCTCATAACAAAGCCGCTGCTCAATTGTCTTTGGTTCGTCATAACGTTGAATTGAACTGAAAATATGTTAGCTTCATAGCTTCCCTTACATCTATATGTTTTAGCTTCTACCAGTCCCACCACTTATATCTAAGTTTTATCAGGCAGACTCGCAAAGTTTTCGCGCTGCTTTGCAGTGCTAAGTGTCAAGTGTACATTAATTACCTATTTCCGTTGATAAACACATTAAAACCATATATTTAAAGTGTTGCAAAGGCCTGAATTGATGAGAATGCATTTTGCATATCCAAGACATTACACTCAAAATTTTCGCGCCGAGAGCAAAAAGAATCATTGAGAATCAAGAATCAAGGAACAGGAACGAAAAATTGCTCTTGAGGCACAACCCTCGGACATAATCTGATTACGTGCCTGCTGCAAGTTTCTGTATCTTACTGCATTTGCTATCATTGTAGGAGACTTAGTCATTCATTTTGTTGGGCTCTTTAAACAATTGGGAATGGGGCCCTTTTAACGCTCGGGAAGGGTTCCTTTTGTCGTTCGGGAGGGGGTCCTCTTCTAGGTGCCGTTCTCCTTGGCGAAATCATGGCAACGTGCCTGGGCATATTTCAGATGAATTGAGTTCTTCAGTTGGGCATTGGTCACCAGCCACTCATTTATATTATCTGAAGCTTACGCTCCATACATGCGCTCTTGTCATGTTCAGATGCACCTATCACCAATTTTAAAGGGAGATAATGATCTTTTCCCAAAAAATAATGTTATAATTAGAAATCGACAGACGAAGCTAAAATAGATTATGAAAAATATATTCTAAGAAAACAGTTGTGGCACATAGGTACCATATTACTCAGGTGAGTAAAACAAGAAATAAAACACGAATTATTAAGACGATAGAACACTATGCAAGGTGTTTCATAAAAATGGCGCCCCTAAATGTTTTGGTTTATATCTGATACATTTTTGGCTGAAGAGAAAAACAAAACACAACATTTAAAAAAGCTGAAAATTTGTATTAAGACTATTACAAACATATATCGATAAAAGTTCAGTTGCGGCTACACGACGTTAAAAGGGAAGCGTTACCGCTTATCAAGGTGAAACAGAAAATGGTGTTTCGTACGGAAACTACTCTTTAATCGCGAAAGCGACTCACCCGAGTTTCCGACAATATTGTTTACAACATCGTGAAGCCACATATAAATAACCATCGATAAATTATCGAAATGCTCTGAAAGCAAATTTATCGCTCTTTCGAATGATATATGTGATGTTTTTCTTCGGACAAACCTGCGGTAGTTATGAATGATAGAATGACAGAGAGACAAAGAGAAATCCTTTCACCAGAGATTGTGACAGCATTTTTATTTCGACATCATATAGCCATATGTGAATAGGTATCGAGATATTCTTATCATAGACTAAAAGCAAATTTGTCGCTCTTTCGAACGGTGTAATTGGTATTCCTCTTTTGATAAGATATGGGAAGATATGAACTGAAGAACATAGGGGTGTGATTTTGTATGTAACAGCCTGTACATTAATAGATTTTAAATATATTTTAAAACGCATTAAAGGGATATTCCTACCTTAACATTATGTTTGAGTTGATATAGTCTTATGAATTGCAGGGCTTTGGAAAACAAGTGAGGAATCAGTTAAGACAACCACAGTGGTTTGATAAAACGAATATTTACGTTTAAATTTGACATCTGCCATGCTAGAGCCCTTAGTGTATTTAATTAGGCTTGTGACTTGTGAGCCCGTGACGTTGACACTTTTTTACCAGTTGATTTGTTTCAAGGCTAATCTTGGACATAGTTACGTGTTTCGCTTGCAGGTACGCGGTTGCGTGATGAAGGCACTAGGATAAAGCTTGTGTCTAAAACGTCATAACTGTCTGTTATGATTACACCCCTACCTTATGTCACTAACCCAAGTTTTCGACCAAAACTAAAAGTTGATAATCTTTTAGAAAACTTTTTTTCTGAAAACAGTTAACAAACATGTTCCGCTAGCCTTGCCTCACATTTGTACATACAATTAAGTGTGATTTTATAGCTTCATAAAGGTGTGAATATACCTTATTGTCTGAAAAAAGTCACAAAACAATGCGAATGTCATTGGTTAGAACTAGATGTGGCAAAAGTTGAAAATTTTGAGAACCAGACTCGAACCATTTCCAAAGGCTAAAAAGTGGAACCATTTGTACCCAGTATCAAGAATGCATGGACTTAGTAGACCCAGTCACCAAATAGCAAAATGCTGTCTAAGAAATAATATTGACAAATTTGCACCTTAGTTACTGCAACCAGCCTGCCTTTTGTAGTTTCATTTATATTTAGTTCAGATTTGCCAGCATCACATTGAACCCTGCGCATATTAATGTTCTTACTGGCATGAAACCAGCATGAATCATAAGGTGGACCCAGTCTGTACCCATTATATTTGAGCGGGACCCAGTCTGGAACCAACTGGGTCCAGACTGGTTCTGGAGACCGGTTCCTCGGTTCCATGTTTTGCCACCTCTAGTTAGAACTTAGATATATTATATGGTTTCAGATACAGGCTGGTATACTTTCTTTTCACGCGTATATACACTGTAACACTAGAGCCCTTAATGATACATATTTTCAGCCTCCATTTCATCCCATCCCATTCAGCCAGATTCAAATCCATTCCATTTCATATTCATACTTAATTGGGCTCCCATTTTCATCTATTTCCACCAAACTCAGCATATTTAACTGTTTTTAGCGCTAAAAGAATGATACGGTCTGTCTTATGCCAATCCAAATCCATTCCATTCCATGAATTCACCAAAAGTTTGTCCCATTTTCATCCATTTTCATTCCATTTTCATATCCATATGGGATTTCTTTTCCATGAAAGGCTCTAATATAAACCACGCTGATACTTTTTATAAATATTTTTTGCTAACGTAACGTAATGCATATGAGACCCTGTCATTAAAAAAATAACGATAAGCTGTACCCAGGAAGACGCAACGTTTTGAAACAGTTGAAGTGCCTGTCACTGCGCTTTTGCGGTTCTGCGCCTAATCGCCGAATGGCTTAATTTAACATTAGAGCCTATTGGAAACCCGTTGAACGCGGCATCGCCGCCCGCGGGATTCGAACTCGGGAGATTAGGCGCGAATCAGCTGACTTATATGTTAGCGTTATTCTAATATCAGGCTCTAATGTTAAATTCTGCCGTTCGACGATTAGGCGCCGAACGGCAGAGACGCAGTGCAGGCCAGTGGACGGCAACCTATGCTGACGCTTATGCTGTGCCGCAGCACGTCACTGCACTGCGGAACAGTATACCCCAGCAGGCGCCCATGCTGTTCTTCTATTACCCTGCCCATGCTCTCCACCAGGCAAGAGCCATGAGCCAGCGCTGCTGTCTCGACTTCTTTTACGTGACAAAACCTGCATACATCAGGGGCGGCAGAAGTTTACGCAGTTATTAAGCGAATCGGAAAGATAAGGGGTAAATGCGGGGCCCGAAATGCGGATGCGGGGGACTAGAGGGTCCCTTCAACCTGATTCAACAGATAAGGCATATATATAAATAATCCAAGGAAGAGCAGGATCCAGAAGGATGCAGCCAAAAAGATGGGTTTCTGAAGACAAGATGTTGGAACTTATTTTCTACTAGCGATTGCGATTTCATAGAAAGTTTGTTTCTTCAGCAGCTGCTAGGAAGACATTACATATACATTTAACCCGCCATTGATTGGGATCTCAGCTGAACAATATTCATTGGAGGTAGAGGGTAACTCCGGTAATCTTCCGAGCCAATTATCGAAACAAAACGCGTAAGGCATCATTCCAAAGCACTAAATAAGACAAAGTAAAGCATAGTTTAACCCTCATCCTACTGAAGTTTAACCCTCCTGAAGCGTCCCCCCTAGAGGTTTTTCTTGCAAAACTTGTACGCATGTGTTGCATATGGCTGAAGTTTTTGGTGGCTCAGCTTACAACAATTATATGTATGCTGAAAATATTTATCGATTTTGTGGCCGTATTTTGGAGAAAATGACGTTCTATGACGTCATGTTTTGCCATTTTTGGCAAGCAGTTATAAATGTTTGGAAAATCTTACAAAATCGAGTCATCAATTTAATTCTAAACCGCAAAAATGACAAGTTTTCAATTGAAAAGGGATAGTAGATGGTTGTCTCGATTTTATTGATTTTCTTTTTGACCCCCAAAATGCAAAACAACTGAACTAAAAAACATTTGCAAAATCAGTTTTGCTTAAGATATTAAAAAGGATATATGTTAGTGAACTTGGTATGAACAATATGAACACAAATTGTAAAAGCAATATCTTTATTGTTGACTGGCTTATGACTCTTTAAACTTTGTATTGTATTTATTTTATCACACGGCTGAACTCTGTTTGACTATTAATACGTTTCATTGTATTTATTTCAGTATACGACCTATGACTTATGACCCTTTGTAAGTACTATACATAAGAAGCTCTGCACGTCCCAACAAATTCCTGCACGTCCCATCCACACATGAACCGTGAGTGGAGACCATCAATTTTCAGGAAAGCCGTTAGGGCATACAATAAATACCTGGCCAATTGTCCATCGGCAAACCCATATGGGACATCCTACCAAGTGTTTAGAGCTGGGCTAGTGATATTTTAAACAGCGTCCATTGTAATATCTTTATAGCTTTTCTATCGTTGTTTTATATGTATTTTCAGGATTTTCTATACGCCTTTATGCATATTATTAAGCTTTTATTTGGATGTGTTTTTATTTCTATTTTAAGGCTTGCGTTTTTGTGTGTAATTTATTGATGTTATGTGATTTTATGTGTTTTAACTGAGGAATTGAACTGTAATTGGGCCACTGCTGCCTGCTGTTCATTTACTTAAATAAACTAAGCTAAACGCAACTCGTGATGTCATTTTTCGGAATAATGTTTTGACTTTGTTGGACCAGATACGAACGAATGGGTACTTTTCTATATTTTGAAGACAAAATTGGTATAGGAACATGTACTCTCATTTACATTTAACAAATTCTAAAGTTGTATTTTTCTGTTAATGAAACAACACTGTTTTGCGTCTGTTTTCTACACTTCGGGCCATTGACCTGAACCCGAAGGTCACCAGTTGACCTAGATGCTTAAAATGGGATACCGTTAGATTTCTCTTTTGACAGGCAACACGTTACCGTTTACAGTCTTTCTATCTTCCTTCTTTCGGAGTTAACACTAAGCGCCTTGTGGGTTTGCATAATACAAAATGCATAGCAATATCAACATTGCTTAGGTCACTTAGGTGAGTTGGAAGGCCATCAAATGACCTAAGCATAAAAATGGCATGCAGTTAGTTTCCCCTCACTGCAGGCATTACGCTATTTTTCCGCGTTACTCTACTTTACTTGGCTTAGAAGTTACCTTGGCTTAGAAGTATTTTATGACGTAGGGCGAAGGTGAGAAAATATGGTTTCCGTAAGGCGAAGGTTAAATCTTCAAGTTAAGGTCACATGTTAAGTAACTGTAGGGACTAAGTTTAAAATCGAGGTACATGAGCTTATCAGCCATGCTTGGCATATGGCATATGCATTATGCAATGCATTCGATTACAACTGATCACCAAAAATGTTATCAGGGGTATGAAGCACACCGCACTTGAGTTAACGTTAGATTGTTGGCAAGGATCAAGGTAAAGGTCACAAAAGGTCACAATGCAAAAATGTATCCGAAAGTTGCAGTTAAGTCTCATCTCAAAGCTCTGTCAGCAAAATTTATGAACTTACGGTCTAATCGGTGCTGCATGCAGTGAAGTTATAAAAATCGTACTGAGTTCACCCTCTCCCCCTACGATACATCGCGAGTGTGCTCAATCTAGTTGCTTTGAATTCTGCTGCGTATATCACCGATTAGCAGGCTATTGATGGAGGAGGCTGTGCAGTGTGCACAGAACCTTTGGGGAAGATTACATGTTTCATGGATGATTTGACGCGTGGCTTTCGAATTTTGATAGTGATAATCACTTTACCACCTGACTCAGGTTTTTGTTTACTAGCAGCACCCTTATATCCACGGCCAGCCAGTCTGCCAGTTCATGTTGATGTTACGCGACTTGACTGACGCTGACGAAGATGAATCGGGTCGGTGGAGCGGGTGGAACTAAGGACGGGACCAGCCGGCTTATCCCACTTATCACTCAGTCCAGACCCGGATAAACTGCTGGGGATTCAATTCAAGCTAGCATTACGAGTCGATAACAAGTGGCAACTGAACTGAACTGCAACGCAACAAGTCGCCACTGAGCTGGTTTATGAAAGGCAATACCTAAATGTTTCTAGTCAAGCTTTTTTCGCATCATGAGTTTGTACTTATATTTGTTTTTCTAAAAACAATGTTTCAATTCAAGTGGTTTGCATTCATTAACAGGTGATCTTATCAATAGGTGCGAATTAACTTTTACCTATTAGGTACATCAATTATATATTATTCCACACGGATTGCACAAAGCCTATCAGATATCACAGTGTCATCGACTGATCCTTATTGTAGTTCAGTAATGTATTATTCTGACCAGCAATACTTAAGCAGCAACCAACCCAAAAAATCGCGTCATTCTGCTACTCATTTGTGTAACAGAAATGTCAGTAATTAGTCTCCCACCGATCCTGATCCCCCTCCCGATACAGCTCTGTCTGTGGCCGTCACGCCCTCCGCGTATCCTATGGGTGCGTCACGCGTCACGCGCCCCGCGTCACGCGTCACGCCGCATCAGGCCGCGTCGCCCCTGACTTGTTCAGAGCTGTGTGGTGACTCGGCCGGCTGTCGAGACAGCTCGGCGCCGCGGCGGTGGCGGCGGCGGCGGCGGCGGCGCGCGCGCAGCCCTCCGCCAGTG
>JARBER010023564.1:0-12568 GCA_030265075.1 Balanus glandula | reverse complement strand
TGCGTGCGTGCGTGCGTGCGTGCGTGCGTGCGTGCGTGCGTGCGTGCGTGCGTGCGTGCGTGCGTGCGTGCGTGCGTCCATACCATTCTATTGCATTGTCTCACTTCTTAAATGTCGTTTTATGAAAACTGTATGGAGGGCAAAGCTTCATTTTTCGCACGTGCTCAGTGCTGACCAATTTTATCGTCTTCACTTCTCGGGAAGAAACAGCAGAAATGTAGGGAGCGTCATCCCACCTGCGAGAACTCGATGACGTCGCTGTAGAAGCAGTCGGCCCTGGTGACGTAGTTGCAGTAGACGATGGCCTCCTGGTAGGGCGAGGCTCGCCGGCCGGCCACCAGCAGCGAGGAGTGCTGCAGGTTGTCGCTGAACAGGTTGTGGCTGATGAGGGCCTTCAGAGAGGTGGCCAGGCCGCTCGAGTCGGCGATCACTCGCAGACCACCCTGGTTGTACCGCACCAGGTTGTTCTGACGGCGACACACAGCGAAATGGTGAGTCTGATATGTGGCACTTATGAATCAATGACAAATTAGAATAGCATGAAGAACAGCCATCGCACATAAATAAAAACAGTTTAAGAAAAGCAGAAGTACCTACGTGTACAATGAAGATAAAACTATGATACGACACCACAAGATGCAACCAAGTAAATCAGTTACATCAGATTAGATGTCAGTCAGACTAGATACGCATTGCATGAAACTGATAAAATATTGCCTGCAGGTATTGCTCATGCAGAATTTTCGCCTATCACCAAGCCTATTGCAACTTCTTTAGACAATCCAATCGCAAAAAGCACCCACGGCTCGACTCTCACCGTGAAAAAGAGGTACTGCATGTTTTGGACGTCCATGTTGACGGCGGCACTGGAGGTGCTGAAGTTGCCGTACATGTGTCTGCCGTTGCCGGTGATGCGGTTCCACTCGAGGGTGACGGTGGGGTTGATCTCGCCGGCACTGACGTACGACACTGCGCCGTCCACGTTCTCCGAGATCTCCGAGAAGGAGATGTTGTGCATAATCTCCCGACCTGAAAAGCAGTGGTAGACTCGGTCACAGAGGTTACCCTCAGTCATAGCCTAGGGGACATATCCGTTACGCCAGGCACAGTAGTTACGACACTCATAGTGTACAATGTACATAAAGAGATGAGTACAATTACGAGACTCTGACTTCCACTAGTAATAGTAATAGTACTAGTGTATTCAAATCTTCCATGCTGGTGCATGGTTTTTAAAGATTGTGTCAAACAGGCCGACATTTGCCTTCGGTACACACTTATTGTAGAGTACCTTCTAGAGCTTTGACTTCCACTTTAATAGTAGGTACAGCTCTCATAATGCCAGAGCAAAATGTCCCATTGTATCATATATTCAATGCATTAACGCAGCTTAGCCCAGACTCTGCACTACATTCTCGCCAGTTGTCGTTTCTGGATGAAGGCGACCCAATACATCTGGCAGATGTGACTCACTGAAGCCGATGGCCGAGATAGCCAATAAATCTGGCAGAGCTGTGACTCACTGAAGCCGATGGCCGAGATGGGCAGTACCTACAGCCGGCAGAGCTGTGACTCACTGAAGCCGATGGCCGAGATGGGCAATACAGCCGGCAGAGCTGTTACTCACTGAAGCCGATGGCCGAGATGGGCAGTACAGCCGGCAGAGCTGTGACTCACTGAAGCCGATGGCAGAGCTGTGACTCACTGAAGCCGATGGCCGAGATGGGCAGTGTAACCACCTCAGCGATGAAGCCGTGCCGGCTGTGGCCGCCGCCCGAGTGCAGCTGCACGCTCAGCGTCGTCTCGTTGAAGGTGGTGTGGAAGGCGGTGACGTCGGCGCTGGCGTACGTCAGCTCGGCCAGCAGGCGGGACGTCACGTTCCAGATGTCGCCGTCCAGCAGGCGAATAGAGTCCGGCACCAAGTCCGGAGTGTCGCTCGAGTTGACAAGGTTAAACTGCAGCAGACTGGGGCGACACAAACACCTCAAGATCATGTGTAATCAAGGTCATGAGATTCAGGCTGAGGGGATGGGAGGGTTACTCTAAAGACAGACAGACCCACATCTGAGATCGTGGCGTTGGCTATATATTAAAGGAAAGTTAAACTGTCCATTCACAAAGATGTATGAGTCCCATACCCCTACTACAAAGCTGTCTGAGAAGACTCACTAACCTAGTTGAATGGTAAATTAATTATTTGGATTAATTAATTATCACATTAGTACCAATCCAAAATGCAGGCCCGCTATCTTGGGTCTTTCATATTGTGTGATACAGTGAAATATTTTTACGTTTTCTTCCCACTGACGGGCTACTGGCACTTACCGGAATCCCAGAGTCTTCACTTCACCGGCCGATTTGAAGATCTTAATACAATCGACGGGCCTATCGTCGTATTTGTAATACAGCAGTACCCGCTCCTTCACCACCTTTTCCTTGACTGAGTCGCAGATATCCAGCATCCCGAACACGCTGTACGGCAGCGACACGTTCTGCAGGGGCTGGAAGGAGCTGTGTCCCGAGCTGCGCGCCTCTCCCGTCAACATCACGGTGCTGACGCCCACTCCCAGGTTACCCTTCACCCTGAGGTGCAGCAGCTCCATCGTCTGCGCGGGGCTGACCAGCGTCAGTCCGTCCCCCAGACCGCCCGTCACGCTGACCGCGCGCACGTCCGGAGCGCGGCGCACGGCCACCACGGCCGGGCACGGCAGGCCGTGCTGCCGCCCCGCGCCGAGAACGTCCACGAACCGCATCACCGAGCGCGGCGCCTCCTCCGGCCGCCGGAGGTCCTCCTCCAGCCGAGCGGGGGCGAACCGGACGCCACCCCACGCCCGCTCCGCCGCCACCTCGCCCCGCGCACCGCAGTCCACGAACACGAACGGGTCGAGCCAGTGGCAGCGGTACGGCGCCCCGGTGGGCTCCGGCTCCCGGCCCGTCTGACGCAGGCGACAGTCGCCGAGCCGGCGCTCCTCGCCCGAACACTGCAGCGGCTCGGGCCAGGCGGTCACCCAGCGCAGCGTCAGCTCCGTGAACTCGGTGCGCTGGCCGCGGGTCACGTGGACGCTGACGTCACTGAGACCCAGCTGGCGGCAGACCACCTCCGCGCTGCGGTCGGAGAAGTGGCGGTCGCAGACGGGCACCCACTGGCGCGTGGTGTGGTTGAACAGCTCCAGGAAGCCGCCGGAGCTGGAGCAGTTACCGGGGGTGCAGAGGCGCGCCGGCAGCGGTTCGTGGACGGCGCTGTCTCGCAGCGAGCCGCGCCACTCCGAGCTGGTCTGAACGGCTGGCCCGCCGTACTGGCCCACAGTGGAGTCCGACGTGGCCTGACGCCGGCTACGCGGGTCACGCAGGGTACGGAGATCGCGCTGGCCACGCGGCAGCTCCCGCAGGTAGTGTAGGTCTCGCTTCTTCGTCGCCGCGTCACCAGGCAGTGACAGCGGCCGCATGACGATCCTGCGGTCCTGCTCGCCGGCGGCCAGCAGTCTGCCCAGCACCAGCAGACCGACGCCGGGCTGGAACTCGAGGGTGACGCCCGGCTCCAGCCGCAGCGTCGTGTTCGGCATCACAGTGAGGTCCGACCAGACCACGTAAGGCTCAGTCCGATACCTGGACACAGAGGGACGGTATCACAGTGAGGTCCGACCAGACCACGTAAGACTCAGTCCGATACCTGGACACAGAGGGACGGTATCACAGTGAGGTCCGACCAGACCACGTAAGGCTCAGTCCGATACCTGGACACAGAGGGACGACATCACAGTGAGGTCCGACCAGACCACGTAAGACTCAGTCCGATACCTGGACACAGAGGGACGACATCACAGTGAGGTCCGACCAGACCACGTAAGACTCAATCCGATACCTGGACACAGAGGGACGACATCGCAGTGAGGCAGTGACCTTGAGGGCCGAGGAGCACAGGTGCAGTGCCTCAGAGGACCATCACTGACCTGAGTGTCAGGTTGCGTCGCAGTCTGCCGCCGAGTCGATCCAGGTCCAGCTGCGCGTCAGAGCTGAAGTCCTGCTGCTGAGGGCCGTCGATACGGCGCTCCAGCAGGAACGGACTGAACGCCGCCGACACATACCCCGCCCAGTCGTCAAAGTCGACGATCCTCCGCCGTATCTCCTCCGGCTCCCGCGTGCCCCACCAGTTCCTCTGAGCGTTCATCTCCGCCCCCAGACTGGACACGCGGCTCCCCGCCAGCAGCACGTACCGCATGCCGTTCTCGGCCAGCACGTTATCCGTCACGTTCACCGGCTGCACCCCGCGCACGGACACCACGTGACTGATGACGTCATCGGGTGACGTCACCGGCGGCGAGTTGTCCCGGATGGTGTTGCGCGTCACCTCAGCGCTGACGTTTCCGATCACCGCCGTCTGACTGTCGGCGCTGATGTCGATCACGAACGGGGCTCGGTTTCCCTGGATGAAGTTTCCAGTGATGAGGAGTTCTTTTTCCATACCGGAGACGGCGATTACTCCTCGGCCAGCGGTGTTGTCTCGGAGCCGATTTTCGCTGATCAGGAGACGCGAGAAGTGGCCGCCGACCGACAACCGGAAGTCGTCGTTTGCAGTCAGACTGTTGCCGCTGATGTAGACCGAGTGGGTGAAGTTCTCGTTGTACTGCCAGACGTATGGCAGGCTGAGCTCGATGCCTCCGCGCCGGTTGGAGGAGATGGTGTTGTTGTGCAGCACCCAGTGAAACAGGTTGTTGGAGAGCCACAGGTCCCTACAGCACACAGACATAAGGCCGTTGGAGAGTCACAAGTCCTTACAGCACACAGACATCAGCCATATTAGTAGGGTATAAGGTCCCAACAGCACACAGCCATAAATCTGTAGGACGTAGGTATATATTGTGTCGAGAAACAATGCACCAGCCTACATGGTGCATTGTACAATATAGAACAAGGACGGCAATGGCAAACAACGGCCATAATAATGTAGGTACTACCGCTTTTACGTCATCAACGAAGCAAATGATCTCACATTATTTACACGACAAAAGCTATTAATACAAATGACATGTTGCATATTGTTTCTGATGCAAATTATATGAATATTAAATACCACCACAAAACTGACCTGGGTCCCATCATACCAAGCGCTCAGTCATACCGAATGCTTGAATGGGTAAGGCATTCAAAACATGGTGCCTGCGGCATATTGACGGGCCGGCCCGCAAAACTTCTGAAACTTGTTTTCAACGCAGACACTTAGGTATTTAGTCTAGTGCTTTCCCATTTTATTTTTAGGCAATGAGATTAGAACCAAAGGCTGTGGTTGACAAAGTGCGGTATCCTCAACCATTCCTTTACAGCATGATGTACCTGCACATTCAGGGCACTTCGTATGATTGGGCCCTAGATCCTGGTAAAGTGGGGAGTGGTGACCTTATACAGTTTATCATACCAGCCACAGATATACATGCAGAACACACTAGGTGTGTCACAAATTACATCATTAAGTTAAACTGGCGCCTTATCCTGTGAGGAATCTGACCTGGAGATCTGTTCGATTGCGGCACCGTTGTCGGTGATGCTGGTGCGGTTGATGATGACGGTGTTCTCGGAGATGTTGTAGGAGCTGACCTCTCTGAGCGGGGAGAGCAGCAGCACAGCCTGCTCGCTGTTCCCAGAGATCTCACAGTCGTACACTTCAATCGACTCGTTCGACTTTCGCAGGCGGAGTTCATGGAGGTCCCCGCGGTATCTACGTTTCAGAGAGACATATCAGAAACGGAATTATCGCACTAACTAGTCATATCTCTAGTGTTCTTTGTAATTTTGTTCGCTAGAATGTGCAACAAACATAACATACCGGGATCCTTGAATGTAGGTACTGGATTTCATCTGACGCCTGTTGCATCGAAACATATGCCTACCGCGTAAAACTTAAATCTACCAAGAATTTCTAAAACAGATGATACCATGCTCCGAGCCCATTAAACTGATTTAGTAGAATATTTCACTTATCGATTTGACATTGTCTGAAATGATTTACTTAGAGTTTTGACCACTTAAGTCAACCAAAATGTGACATTTGATCTTTTGTGGTTTACCATTTCTACGTATAATTGATTTTAATAAATATGTTTGAAGTAACCTTCTGCTCATGTGATATGAATAATTAAGTTCAAAAATTGAGAAAAAAAAATAATTAATATATTTTGACTTGCGTCGTCACCAGAACGATGATTGACGACGCAAGTCGAAATATATTTATTAGTTTTGTTACCAATTTTTGAACTTAATTATTCATATAACATGAGCAGAAGGTTACTTTTTAACATATTTATTATCATAACAATGCTCAAACATGCCATTGCTGGACTACAACAATTGGAACCAGATTTTTATGGTATATTAAAATTGCTGTTGTCGCTCTAAATAGGATATTCAACACACCTACATCAATGAAGTTACAGGACAGCGATTAGTGCTTCCAAAACAAAAACCGCAACATGGTGATCAAACGCCGATCGATATACCCAACTACCCACCATATTCTCATTTCGAGAAAGCTCTAGTGATTTTCAGTGTTTTGAGATTAGGCGAGGTAATGGAAAATCAATTGACCTCTGAACGAGAAGCTGGGTGATCAGCGGCAGCAGCCCGATAAAGTCGCTCAGCTAGGCTCTAACTAGCCCCATTAGTGAATTTGTTCGTTGCAGGGATATCTTACGAGAAAGCCTGCGCTAGGTGGTGGCAAAACAGCTTTAAACAACACAAAAGCATTAGGGTATCATACAGTTTCAGAAAGAGACTGTTCTTATGTAACCTGAACTGAAACTGAAATGCAGCACGTGGATTGCTTCTAAAAAGGAAGAAAAACACCAGTAATGCTTTTCCTAACAGGTAAGTGCCCGTCTGTCTTGTCCACTGATCGTTCAGTCATTAATACATTACATCACCGTGTAGTCTCCTTGTCAGCGTCACTCGTCCACTGCTCGAGATCAGCAGGGCTCCCTGATCGGCACGGTGTACCATTGTGTACCATGGTACCATTGTGTACCATGACACCAGCATTGTGCGTGGGCCGTCCCCGCAGATACTTACATACATACATACATACCTACTTGTGAGTAATCCATGACAATGTAGGATCAGATGACAACTGTAACTCAAATATGTATATTTGATCCACAAAGCTTTCGGTACGTAATACCTTGATCACTGTATCGAAGTAGAAAAAGGAATAAAAGAGATGTATGTATGGGCTCCCCGATCGTAACGGCTCCCTGATCGTAACATCTCTTCGATTCCTATTCTACTTCGACACAGTGATCAAGGTATTACGTACTGAAAGCTTTGTTGATCAAATATGTATATTCGTGTTGCTCTGTCATCGGATCATACATACATATAAACATACATACATACATACATACATACATACATACATACATACATACATAGAGGATCGACAACTGCAGTTCACGTTACCAAGCGAAACGTCCCCCTCTCTACATGCAATACCTGTGCCGACGTGTGACAACACATGCCAAACAACAGACATCGAACAGACCTGGAAACGCTTCAGAGGAACATCATAACGGTTTTGACGGACATGTATGTATGTGCACACGTTCGTTTTGTGTGTATACACTAAATATCCATACAACGATGCATCCCAGCTATAGTTCGCCACGGGCGAATCAACCTCAAGCCCTACCCGTACCAGTGTCCATGAACGTATTGACCACCGTGCCCATACCCGGACCAGGCCCGTTCAAATAATAATGTTCAGCCCATGCCCAGTTCTGTCTGCTCAGATTAAACACACAAATACATTCACAACATTTGCGTTTAATATCCTAGCATATTTAGCTACCTGTAAATGTTATATTAAAAATATAAACAATGTATGCTAAGAAAAGGCCACAGCCACAGCAAGTGTTGCACTTGCGTATTGCTCAGCCCAGGCCCGCCCAAGGCCCGAAGAATTTTCATGGGCATGGCCATGTGCAAAAAAGGTTGTGTACAAACCCATAGGCATGGGTATGGATATGCCCATGGGTATACCCGGCCGGTGACGAACTCTGATCCCAGCCATCACAGGCAGTCGGGAGAGGTCACTCGCTCGCACGGTCAGTCGAGGTTCCACTGGTACACCGTTAATGGATCCTAATTTCCAAGCCTTCATGAATGCATAAGTGGTAGACGCGCCTTTGTAACAACACTTCTAAGGTCACCAAGTCTCTGATACCGCTCACACTAAGGTCACTGTTCGTGTGACCCGACGAATAACCGCAAGGCACGCTGGTCACGTCGCTCGTAAAGCCTCCCTCTGACACGTCGGAGCAAGGTTTCTCAAATTTCACTGATCAATCCTGGTGTCTCTCCTTCCTTGGAGTCATCTCGCGTTCTCTGACCTTGGCAGAGGTGGGTCTATATATAAACCGAACCCGGAACGTCTGCAGCGTGGCGGTCTTCTCTGACGCCGGGTCTTCTCTGTCGCGGGGTCTTCTCTGACTCGGGGTCTTCTCTGACGTGGGGTCTTCTCTAACGTGGGGTCTTCTCTGACGTGGGGTCTTCTCTGACGCGACAGTATTCTCTGACGCGGGATCTTCTCTGACGTGGGGTCTTCTCTGACGCGGGGTCTTCTCTGACGTGGGGTCTTCTCTGACGCGGGGTATTCTCTGACGCGACAGTATTCTCTGAAGCGGGGTCTTCTCTGACGTGGGGTCTTCTCTGACGCGGGGTCTTCTCTGACGCGGGGTCTTCTCTGACGTGGGGTCTTCTCTGGCGCGGGGTCTTCTCTGACGCGGGGTCTCTGCTCCTCTCTCGGCAGCCTTCCGACGTCGCGTCGTTCCAGGTATGCATATCCGCGTTTCACCTGACTCCCGCGCCGGTCTCATTAGTGACGCTAGCTGTCTGAGTCAGGGAATCAGGAGGAGGGGGGGGGGGGGAGAAGTCCGGGCGACAGAGCTGGGAGGACGGGAGAGTGCAGTCTGCTGTTCCGACCCGTAGCCAGCCGAGACTTCAAGTGGTTAGACCCTATCCGCTGTCACTGACTATTTAGACTGCAGTAGGCACACCTTCTGCGCTGTACTAATCAGACAATCATAAGATGTTCCCTCTTAAGACAGCAATGCTTTATTCACACTCGATGACAATGCAAGAAAATATCCTTAATAACCAATTTAAATTTTCTTGCATTGTCATCGAGTGTGAATACAATATCATGTCTGATATTCTACAGCAATGCTTCCCTTGATTCATATTAAACTGTAGTCGCTTCTTGATTCAATTCGCTGTAACGCCTTTTAATCTCATCACACTTTTACTTTATCTGCTTCTTATGTCTGAACCGCTTATGAGGTTTACGCGTGTTCTTTTGTTCGTTTGTATGTACGTTCGGTCGTCTTTATCCTGACATTATGTCCTTTTTGCTCTTTTTATACCGTGTGCTTGACGCTACTCCTGAAAGGCCATGTTGCATGGATGGGATATAGAACAATGCAATACAACATGTCGAGCATGTGCCAGATGAAGCGATGAACCATCTGCCATCGTATGATAAGCACAGTGCTGAGCAAAGGTCCGTTACTCCGTTACTTTTAGTTTATTACTTAGTAAAATTAAGTCATCAGCGTAAGTACAGGTTGAAAGGTAATTCGTAAACGCAGGTCAAAGTGTTTCAAAGCTACCTTTTTGAGTGATAAAGCCTAACGAGCTCGCCTAATTTTTTTGACAAAAACGAGCCGAAAAGTGGAAGTCATTTTTGTGGTCCATAACTCCGCTACTTTTTGTTTGATCTGTTCCTAAGAAAGTTAATTTGAATGATATTGCCCCACCCTTACGAATGGTCTAGGAATATTTGCTTACGTTGATAACACTTAACTTTACAAAGTAACGGACTAAAATTAACGGAGAACCATACCTTTGGCCACCACTGCACAGACATGAACATCATCTAAAACTTCACTATTTCATGGCTCTCCAGTCTAGGGCCATTACAATACATACAGACACAAACAATAAGCATGCATGCACATTGCACACCTATACCTATTGCCTACCTACCTACATTCGCCAAGGACAACAAGCTACAAAGGCTCCTAAAGCCCAAAGCTAAGTGGACGTGGACACATTTGATCCCTCGCCATTGAACACTCAGTCAGGCACAGCACATCTAACACTGTTCACACTCCGTCACACTGAGTCAGGCACAGCACATCTAACACTGTTAACACTCAGTCACACTGAGTCAGGCACAGCACATCTAACACTGTTGCTCCTCGGGAAGACGACGGACTATGACTTACTAATGTTATGCGACTCTGGAAACGCGTTGATAGTTATTAAGCTCGGTCTCCGGGTGGTATCTGCAGAAACGAAGCAATAAATGCATAGGAAATAGACATGCACATATTGCTCGAAGGTCACAGGAAAACTGTGGACATTAGAGGACTACATCATACACAAAAGGTATATACGTAGGTAGGATTTGCACAGTGTTACCAAAAATAGTCAGCCTTTGACTTGTGCAGTGAAGCATTAGTTGAAGTTTTTTCATCTTCGTGAATGATTGCACTTAATAAGAGCAAATGATTCCCTCCACCCATTTAACTGCTAAATTACTCTGATGCTCTCTAATGTTGATACGCGAGCCACCAATTCCGATTTCTTTATTTCATAACCCAAGTTGAAGACACATTATGCATTTAACAACTTCGGAGAGGCTCACTTTGTGTGAAAATGGGCCTTAGCGCTTGAAGTATATGCAGTGCAAAACTGTAAACTTTAAGCTACTTATGCGTTCACCTTACCGAAACTGACAAGATCCTGATTTAAAAATGAAAACTTAGTAATGAACCGTAATGTAACTGTCTAACTCGCACATAATCCGTGGGTTATATACTGTGTCAGAAAACTTAGACGAACTCTGATACCAGCATTGATTAAAACTTTGAATTGGAAGAGTAACGAGACTCTAGGTGAAACAGTGACAGTCTTTTTGCTTTCATGAATGTTATTTATATCAAACGTTGTCTTTAGCATAATTATCAAAATAAGTAAGACAATGTTTAACCTCATGCTCAAATGCTGTATAGTGTTCGAATAAACCCAAAACATATTTATGGCTTTGATCCTTTTTTAGTGGACTCAGAGTCTACTGAAGAAGGCTCAAAGCCGAAAATATATTTAGGATTTATTCGAACACTTAGCACTTGAGCATGAGGTTAACCCTTTCCTGACTTATTTTAAGAATGCCACGCTAAAATAAAGTATTTATTATGGATGCAGCCAAAACAAGCTAAAGATATTGAGCAGATTGTTAAAAAGGTACCTCTCGACTACCTCTCGGTCAGAAAAGATGAGATGTTGTGAAGTCATGTTAGAAGGTCGAAAAGACAATAAGCACTTAATAAATCGTAGAACAATCATAGATGATAGCAGTGCAAAAATATACCGAGGGGTTCTGGTAACAAAATATCCCTGACGTAAGAGAGGTGGGCTTAAGAACGATCACATCGACCCACAGATACAAAACGAGCAAGCGAAAGAGGACCTGAAGCTAGAAATGTGAAAACATAGGTCAGAAATCAGATACCAGCCTAAATGACTCACACGGTATTAATCTGATCAGCTTTTAAAATCAGTAGGTATTTTTAAATTAACCTTGGTCCGTCTATTTGATTATTCAATAAGGGTCAGTGACCTGTGGTCGATAAATGCCGGTCCGTGAGCAGTGACAGGCGGCTAGGGGAGCTGACTGACCTATCCTTAGCGTAGCACCGGGCGGGTCCACTGTGTCCCAGGGGGCAGGGGAGCGGACTGACCTATCCTTAGCGTGGCGCCGGGCGGGTCCATTGTGTCCCAGGGGAGCTGACTGACCTATCCTTAGCGTGGCGCCGGGCGGGTCCATTGTGTCCCAGGGCAGCTGACTGACCTATCCTTAGCGTGGCACCGGGAGGGTCCACTGTGTCCCAGGGGAGCTGACTGACCTATCCTTAGCGTAGCACCGGGCGGGTCCACTGTGTCCCAGGGGAGCTGACTGACCTATCCTTAGCGTGGCACCGGACGGGTCCACTGTGTCCCAGGGGAGCTGACTGACCTATCCTTAGCGTGGCACCGGGGGGGGGGGGGGTCCATTGTGTCCCAGGAGAGCTGACTGACCAAACCTTAGCGTGGCGCCGGGCGGGTCCATTGTGTCCCAGGAGAGCTGACTGACCTATCCTTAGCGTGGCACCGGACGGGTGCACTGTGTCCCAGGGGAGCTGACTGACCTATCCTTAGCGTAGCACCGGGCGGGTCCACTGTGTCCCAGGGGGCATGGGAGCTGACTGACCTATCCTTAGCGTAGCACCGGGCGGGTCCATTGTGTCCCAGGGGGCAGGGGAGCGGACTGACCTATCCTTAGTGTAGCACCGGGCGGGTCCATTGTGTGCCAGGGGAGCTGACTGACCTATCCTTAGCGTGGCGCCGGGCGGGTCCACTGTGTCCCAGGGGAGCTGACTGACCTATCCTCAGCGTGGCACCGGGCGGGTCCACTGTGTCCCAGGAGAGCTGACTGACCTATCCTTAGCGTGGCGCCGGGCGGGTCCACTGTGTCCCAGGG
>JARBER010023455.1:0-12568 GCA_030265075.1 Balanus glandula | reverse complement strand
TCGTGTCGCTATACAAAATTCGCCACCATCTAAACCATGATGTTCTAAAGCTCCTTGTTTGCGTTCATGTTTTCCCCCATATACAATATTGTCTGTCCGTGTGGGGTGGTGCCGTCGACTGCCACATGAACCGGATTCAAAAAGTTATTCACTTCGCCGCTAGGCTTGTCACTGGTGTTCGCCGCTATGACCATATTTCACCGGCCCTGGAGACATTGGGATGGACCAGTGTGGCTGAGATGGTGCGCCGCCACGACTGCGTAAACGTGTTCCGAGCGTTACACGAAGGCGACTCGCCCTCCACACTACGCTCACTTTTTGTAACACGCGAGCAGGCATCCAAACGTAGTACCGAGCATCCGCGAATGGTGTCGGCTCATTACACCTCCCGCGCGTACGGCTGACCGCCACCCAGCGGCAATTTCACTACCACGCAGCAGCCGCCTGGAACAAGCTGCCCCAAACCACCACCCACGACCCCTCGCGCCGTGTTTTCTTGTCCATTGTTGAAACCTGGCTCCTCTGACTGTGTTTCTTGTTGAATAGTGTGTTCATGTGCCTGTGAAATGTGTAGGTGCAGAATAGCCACTGCGTGGACGCCTCCCGAATACACGAACCATGATGTCGAGCAGGATGTCGAGCATTAAATTTGTCGAGAAATGATGAGCATATTGTGTGGCGATAACCGTTTTTAGTGACCATTATGTCGTGGTGTTACAAATGAGCTCTCATGGTCCTAGCTCTGAAAGATGTACAGCCTAATCTCGATACGAAAAAGACTCTTCTGTCACACAACAGCAAGCACAAAGCCAAATAAGAAATTCGTCCTGCACCCGCTCTATCTTTTGGACATGTGACTGAGCTGCTCCAGGACACACTACACTTCCATACTCGAGGACGGAGCGAACGTTTGCAAATTATGCTGACAAGAGGGTTGACAAGAGGTTTGTTGTTTTCAAAGGACGGCCGTTCCTGCCTGTTTGTAGAGTGCGCATTTACAATCATATAGCTCGGTTTGCCTTACGAGCTGTATAGCCCACATGATCGCCAAACGTAAGTTACTGATCCAGCATAATACCCAGGTTTGCGCATGATTTAGACTCGTTTCAGCGCTACACTACCAATCATGTAGGTTCTTATCACAGGAAATTGTCCATTCGCGATAACACATTTGCTAAATTGTCTCCCGCAATGTAGGTAATGACACACTGACATCTCAAGTATCCTCACGGAGCGAAGAGCCTAATTGCATCGACCCTCCCGGAAAGCATAGAGGCGCATCATCATTCATCAATGTGCGCCACGTTGCGTCTTCCTCCAGTGTACTCATCTAGCCTGCCCCGCGCTAAAATAGCGATATATATATCTCGTGTCATGGATGATATTTACATTCCTTCCTGCCGTATTGGGACCAGGAATCCGGACAAAAGTAAAAGTAAAAAATCAAAGAAAAAAGGCCAAAGGACATATAATCAATGAAAAAAAAACTAATCTTCTGTGAAAAAGTCCAATGTAAAAATGTATAGAGGCAAAAAGTCATATGCAAAAAATGACAAAAATTCAAACAAACGAAAGGCAAATGGCAAAAAGTAAAAAGGCGCAAATACAAATAGGCAATGCAAAAAGTAAAAACGGTAAATGGGCAGAGTTGGGAGAGAAATGTGTCATGTTAAATGCGCGATACCCACACGCGTCTAAATTAAGTTAATCATTTCCAGCCTTTTGTCCTGAGCTGGCCCAATGTATGACTACTTCTGAAAACATAAAATGAAATTGTGTTTCAGAATATAGTTGAATCATGCTCTGACATTATTCCGCGGTGAACTGTTTATATTAAGCTAACAGTCGACTGTTTTAGCTTCTGCTTTGGTAATTTTTCCATTCTTCTTTCGTTTTGTTTTACTTTTCACTTGAATTTTTTCGACTTTTGCCATTTAACTTTTGTCTGTTTTACTTTTGTGTTTTGTCTTTTTGCTTTTGAAATTTTAACTTCTTGTGATTTAACTTTTGCACCTGGAGTTTTTGACATATAACTTCTTGTCTTTATACTTTTTGACTAGATTTTTCGTCCTGGAATCCAGCACCAGGCCGACCCCTCTATCGACCTTTCGAGCCGCCCAATATTCAGTACTGACCAACTGCAAACAGACGGCGCGATACGGCCCCGGTGTTATACTACTGAAAGGTCAGGCTGGCCCTCTGTCAACGTCACTGCAACATAAATGGTGATTGCGACAGCGAAAAGGCGATAAAAGTCATGTTTTGTGCATGCCAGTAATAAAACACGATGTCAAGACGACGATAAAAACGGAAAATTGATGGGTACATGTCACAGGAATTTTAACATGCTCTTGATTAACAAGCTATAGGATGAACTTTTGCTTGCGATTTTTGCTAGAGAAGTTCACATAGAGACGATTTCTTTAAAAGAAATATGGCATGTTAACATTGATCTTCAAGCTTGTTTACCAAAACATGTTAAAATGTTATTATTTTCAGAGGTTATCTATCCTCACAGCACAAAAATTCGTTGTGAAAACGGCTATGTGTCCTCCAGTTTTCAGAATACCTCCAATCACACAGTATAATTAAAGGTTATTTATACGTTTTTTAAGTGGAAAGTGTGTTATGATCTTACCATAGTTTAATGATGATCTTACGTTGGAAATGTTACAAGCAGCAGTTACAAGCGTTCTGTGGAAGCAGCTTCAATTTCGAATGTTATCTGTTCTGCTCTACATAAATCTACTAGATAGGTTACCAGAGCCATCAAAGCCACTTAGCCTTCCTTATCCGAAATGGCAAGCTTATGACCAGTGCAGCAGAGTTCAGCTAACCCTGAAGTAATGACTTGGTAATGACCAGGTCATTGACCAAGAACAGCTCATCTCCACAGCTTAGCACCACAGCTTAGCACCACAGCTTAGCACCACAGCTTAGCACCACGGCTCAGCACCACAACTCAGAACCAGACAAGTGCGTGGATCCAAGGCCTGGTCTATGGTACCAAAGGACCCCACGACAAAAAGAATATATGGACCGATACTCCCATTATATTTCACGACATACTTACCCATGGATAAATGATCCCATTAGATCCCAGGACAGAAATTACAAGAACACATGAATGCATTGATGCATTGACATTGATTATGAACTATTGGCCCAGTTACATGAACACTGAGCAGCTACAACTTCGGCTTAGAACAAAAAAAAATATAAGCGAATGAAACGTAAGTTTCGACTAATGTAAGCAGGTCTAACGGAAGTTTCGACTCATGTTAACAGGCCTGAGACCCGTATCGACTAATGTAGACGGGTTTAAGACTCGTTTACATGATTTGAAATTTCGGTTACACCTGTTTAAATCAGTTGAAATTGACGTTCATTTCGTTTATCGAATCTTATCCGTTCTACACGGAAGTCTCGGCTGCTCATGTAACCAAAGTCAATGACTTTGGCTGCAACTTGCATGCTTGCATTACATTGCCTATGTTGATAGCCTGTTTGCTAGCCACATGGCTATATACACCTTTTTCATGCAGAATCAAAACAAATAAAATTGCATTTAGGCAGGTAAAGCTCATTTTAAACTGGTCAAATTCACTTCCAAGAAAAATGTATTTAAAAAAATCCAAATCAAAATATCAAAATGATAAATTTAAAGTAAGTGAACTTAAATTTTAGAAAGAAAAATCCGATTTAAATCAGCGCTTTGCTTATTTTTGAAACCGTCGTGACTAACGAATGGAAGGAGATACTAGAAACCGGCATGGATTAGCATATGTTAAATAAAGGGTGGGACGTGGATTTGTCCTGAAGGACGTGCTGAAGGAGGCGCCGAAGTAGATGTCTGCAGCCTCTGAAGAGGTGCTCGGCGGACTGCACCAGATCTGCCACAGACCGATAACCAGCTCCACATCTCGAGAGCAAAATCGATCCAGCGATGGCCGCCAGCACCCAACCAACGAACTCGTTTGCGGTCATGCAATCATATGCAAAGGCACTTGGAGTGGTGTCTGGGGTTGGAGGACCTGCGTTGGGGTAGTGAAGGTGTGATATGTGATATGACTAAATGTGAAATGACAGTGTGGCTGGTATTTTGAATAAGTGTTTCCTGTTCTGTTTCATGTGGCTCACATATGTCAGCTGATGCTGAGCTATTTCGTAGTTTGCGTAAATCAGCATCTACACGGTGTTTCATAACAAATGGCACCCCTAAATTCTTCGCTTCATATCTGGAACAGTTTTGGCTGGAAAGAAAAGCAAGGCACACTATTCGAAAGAACGGACAACTTTGCTTCAGACTTTCACAAAAATATATCGAAACTAGTTCATTCGTGGCTACACAACGTCGATAAGAAACTGCTACCGCAAACCGAGGTGAAACGAAAAACGGCCTCAGGTATCGAAAATGCTTTTGAATTCTAAGATCTTTCACCCAAATCCTGACAACATATGTCTTTCTACATCGTGTGTCACATATGAAGAGCTATCGAAATATGCTTTAGAAAACTCTGAAATAAAATTGTCTTCCTTTGGAACGATTTATTCGATATTTCTCTTTGGATAAACCTGCGATAATAATAAATAAGTATTAGGACACACATAAATCATTTCACCAAAAAATTACATTTTACGCTGACCGACTAGACGTGGCAAAAGTAGATAATTTTGAGGACCAGACTCAAACCAGTTCCAAAGGCTGAAAATTGGACCCAGTTGTACCCAGTGTCAAGAAAGCATGGACCCATTGGACCCAGTCACCCAAATAGCAAAATGATGTCTCACAAGAAATATTGACAAATTTGCTCCCTACAGTTATTGCAAGCAGCCTGGCTTTACTAGTTTCATTTATATTTAGTTCAGGTTAGCCAGCATCACATTGAACCCTGCGCATATCAGTGTTCTTGCTAGCATGACACCAGCATGAATCATAAACTGGACCCAGTCTGTACCCAGTATCATTGAGCGGGATCCAGTCTGGAACCAACTGGGTCCAGACTGGGTCTGGAGACCTTGTCCTCGGTTCCATGTTTTGCCACCACTACTGCCGACCATAGCGAGCCGCCCGAAGCCGCCGAGTTCCGTCTGAGCCGGCGGTCCGGCAGTGTCCGGTGGCCGGTGTTACCTTAGGTGGTGCAGTCAGCGGTGGCCATACGTTTAACGTGCGACCACAAATTACTGCGTTAGCCGCCTGGAAACGCGCCGATAAGTCGGAGGCAGTGTCGGAAGCAAGCTTGCGGCTGCCGTTGGCCGGGCACAGGGTCCTCTCTGTATACCGGCCTGGGCTAGCCGTGCAGGGAGATTTAGGGCAAACTTACTGTCAGGTTCAGCGGCCGACGTTTCAAGCCGGAAGAGCCTACCACATATGTCGGTAGCAGTTTCTCGTGAATTGTGGATGTAGCCGACGTTCGGCCAATGAAATGTGTACACTGGACACACTGAACAGTGCATGGACTTTGCACGCAGTCCTATAGCGGGGCTTTGTCTTGATTGACAAACGTGATGAAGCTTCTTGATCAGCATCTGCGTATAAACTCCGACGATCATTAAAGCTACAAAGATAAACAAATGGAGCTTCGTAGCTGAAAGGATTTCAATTTGCCATTAATGGTACCGTGCAGAAGCCATGTTGCATATTCAAAGCACTGTGTCCAGTAGTCCAGCGTCGCCGCTACCTTGAACGGCACTGTCAGCGGCGGTCAAACCCTCAATGCGCGGCCACAAATGACTGGCATAGCCGGTTGGAAACACGCCGATAAATCAATAAACAGCAATGGTATGGAATGATAATGACATAAATTAAGGTAAAATTACGAATTGCTGACGTTTTGTTATCATGCATTCTCTTTTTATAATAATCGTTCTATAAACAAACTAGGTTTGGTGCAAATAAGGAAGAAGTTTTAACGTTTTTTGTTTGACATATGCTCCATATTTCGATTCGAGCTACCGCTTATGAAATATTAACATTGCTTTAGCGTCGAACCCAACACATATATGTGCTTATTGAATCATTGTATGTATGTGCCAGTGTAATTTCGCTTGTATAGCGTGACCCCCTTTCTCGATCTCTGATAGCGTTACACAAGCTTTACCACTCCCGTGTTTTGTTAACCGTCGAGTAGTCTGCAAGAATTGAAAGGATTGTACGGTAGTACCTACATTTTGGACTGATTGAGACACGCAGTTGTGGCGTGTATATCCACGAGGTTTAATATTCGACTTCTGATTGATGGCCACTCTTGCTTTGTAAAGCCAGCTCAATGATTCGAGCTAGATTGATACCAAAGTGGCCTATCGGATCTAATAAATGACGTTTCATCTGATGGCTATTGGCTGAAACGTTCATGCATTTTGCATTAAACTAGTCCATTGGACTAGCATACACGCGACAGACTTTTATATCGTGCGCATGTATCCAAGCGTGATGTGTACAAATTGAAATCAATTTAAATTAATCCTTGTCATTTAGGTACCTTTAAGGTTCAACTTAAGAGATTAAAAAGTATCGAGGGATGCTAGAAATGAGTTATTGTGTAGGTATAAAATCAGGTGAAATATTGAGTCTGTTCGGTCTTCCCTTAGCAATGTAAGACTAGTTTTGAGGAGGTTGGAGAAGCACTGACTTGCGTTGCCAAGGAAACAGTTTCGGATAAGACATTAACTGTTCACTAATATTCAACAGCAAACGTCAATGCATTGAAGACAAACAAGGCGACAAATCAGGTCGTTTGATCATCCCAACGCCTATAAGCTGTTCAGTAATCAGACCTCATGACGTCACCATGGGATTGTTTTTTAGATTCCTTGTGATATATGCAGGGACTCGTCTAAGAAACTTGGACTGAGGAAGGGAGGAGGTAGCTGGCATGATCCTCAATACTTAAATTAAAATATCCCGACATTAGCCGGTTTCTCAGTCAAACGCCTAGTGGGCTTTCTGTTGCTCGCTTCGCGTCGTTGAAGTTGTTTCCCCTAAAAATGTGAAAAAATTATTTTAAATCTTGTTGAAAATTTGCTTAAATCTAGCCAAAAACTGCCATAAAATGATCTGAAAACTTTCCAGGGTGTCTGAAAACTTGCCAGAGTACCTATTTGGACACTTGCCTAATAACTTGAATGTTAAGCAGGTCCCTTTTTGAACCTGAAGAAGATCCAGCTGTTTTTCGTTTGCGGCTCAAGAGAAAACAAATGTGAGGCGTGAATTTCGGACTGCTTGAGCCAGTCGCGCCCCCCCCCCCCCCCCCCCCCCCTTCCCCAGTGGCCGAATGTCAGCTCGACTGGGGGGGGGGGGGGGCTGGAGCTGTGACTGTGGAGTGCCATCCCCTCCCCCATTTAACATGTTCATTGTTCAATGAGTTCCCGGATTAACGTAAAACTTTAAGCCGTCTAATGAACATGATTGATGCCGTGCATACATTTGTGATGTAGTGTATCATACATTTCGTTTGTTATGCCGGAAAAGCAAATGCCACCGGTGACGTCATCGCATATATCTGTGCAGTCACCTGCAGTCATACAAATGCAGTTATAATGTTACAATAATTGAAATGGGATCATCAAATATAGACAAATGCAATACGCAACAGATAAGTGACGTCACAAAAATAGCGTGGCACTCTCAGCTGACGTAATATTAAAGGCCCAATATTAAAGGCCGTACATGGGCCGTAAGTTCATCAATTCCTCGGATAACCACTGATAATTTAGCTTTGTGTGATGCATCATGTTATAGAAGGATGTTTGTTTTATTTTTCAAAATAATAAAACGAAGACTTTCGGTATTATAATTAGCTTACCTACGTCATGTGACGTATCACTGTTGATATGTTCATTCAATATTTGTTTTTCTTATGTAAGTTACTTAAATTTACCTCAACTAAATACAAAACAAATGATGAAGACTCTATCGCATGCCTTTAGGGGAGTTACCGGCAATTATGAATGAAACGTGATGTCATCAGTCACTCTAAAACCAAACGAATTACGAGGCAGCATTAGCCCAAAACCAGCTTTAAAGCCTCTTAAAATAATTATGAAAATTAAACAGTAAGTTACGTACACTCGGTACAGTTATGCACTTATACACTCTTATTTATTCGGGTGGTGGTAGCACAATAAAGCTACAAGACGCATGTCCTCATGTTACATTTCTTAAAAGTAACTTAATAGTTTAAAGGATCTCCCGAAATCGGGGTACCGCATTCACATCCAGTGAGTAGCCTTTCACTGAAAGACGTCCACGGAAACTACGGAGGTGGTCTTCGTACCATAGTTGGCTAACGGTCTCAGGCACGTACCATTGAAATGATTTCGCCCGGGTTCACTCGTATGTCATGGATCTGACAGTGAGGGAGCTTACAGGCTTACAGCGAACCGTCTCAGCGCGAGAAACAGCACCTGGTACCTGCAATCCCAATGGCGTTGAAAGCTCGTAACACGATCCGAGACATGCCAAAATCGCTACTTTTCCTACGAAAAGCTGAAGACGTGAAACTAGGCACATAATATAAGCCGAGGGCCAAACATTTCTAGAAATAATGTTGCAAGAGTCGTTTGTATGAACATGCGTCATACAGTCTCCTCCAAATGTTTTGTCCAATTTTATTGCGTTAATAACCGACTGATCAGTTATGCATGCAGCGAAATTTAACGAGAATAGCATTGAACTCACGCCCGATATTTCGGGTTGAGCTTAAGCTAGCTGCTTTGTATTCCGCTGCATGCAGCACTAATTAGCCTGTTATTAACGCCGTAAAATTGGACAAAACATCTGGGGGAGACTATACATACTAGTATACAATGTATGTACATGGTAATGATGGCCAGAAGTGTCCACTGCCCAGCGATCTCCACAGTTGTAAACCAGAAGATCAACAAGGAAAGTTGCTTGACCAGCACGTGTTGCCCTGGATACACCGTGTGCACACTGACAAGTGCGTGTTCAATAAAACGACGCCCCTGCACACACGACCGAGAAAACTCAGGGACTCTTGAAGTATAAAAAGACGAGCGGCTGGCAAAGGAGTTGTAGCCCCGCTATCACCCTACCTCAACATCTTGGACTTCTCTATCTGGGCGCATTTGGAGGCCGAGGCGGCAAATTCTCTTCCCAATCCTGAGTCAGTCGGAGTCGCTGAAGTCACCATACGGAGAAGCTGGCACATCATGAACATGTTAAACAAGCTCTCTGTCCATCGTTCAGCGGTGCTTTCAGGTCTCGTGTTGAGAGCGGGCGGGAGGCTGATGGTGACTTCATTGAGTAGCTGCAAGGGGTCAAGAGTTGGTGTGTTTGTCTTGAAAACAAAATGGCATTGAAATCATTTTTATCTCGATCTGTCGTGAGTCTTACCTAATATGTCATAAGCGTTACCTTTATGACAGCGAACCCTGTAGTTTCGAGCTCTTGAAGTGCATATCTTCCATTGCACTGCCTCGCCAGGGAAGGTTGGGGCTGGGGTGGATATCCCCAAAGGCGTATCATAAATAACTCGCGTAAATATTAACTAATTACGATGAAATTCTGGCTATCCTAATTTTGAAGAATGGGACACATAATCTAAAAATTCCGAAAATTATATCTCATAACCTTTGTCTTTTGACCTGTTTCTCAAGGTCATGTCAGGCGCAGATGACATCCAGTAGTATCGATGCTGGAAACGTGTGCTGTTTCCAAGTGTTTGAGGTGTAATAACTTATAAAAAGGTGTCACAACGTGACATTGATAACGTCCACAAAGCTCGTGTTCTCGGTTTACCTTTTCGGAGGTCAACTGAGGTCAATGACCTCCGATGACCTAAGCTGTATTTTCTTTGGCTTCTTGAAGTTTCTAAGGCACTTTGTGACGCTGATTTCAAATTTGATACCTCTGTGTCGTTATGATGTGTTCCACTGGGTCATTCACGATCACGGGATCATCACAGGTCAACCGAACTCAATAACCTAAAAATGATTTGACATGATCTTTTGGGAACATGATTGTTTTTAGGGAATTATCCTATGCTTAATTCGATGTTGTCACCCGTTTGTCAATTTTAGATGTCTTTGCATGATTTTAGTAATAGTTTTGTTCAGTTATTTTCGAAATATTTTTGTTAGGTGATTACACTTTTCAACATGACTGATTTTGGGTCATTAACTTAACCCGCGCGGCGTAGGGGTCTGCAGCCGAACGCGCGGTGTAGGGGGGGTTAAATTTTACCCCCCCCCCTCGTAACTTCCGAACCATAAACCGCAGCGAGACGCGCAAGCCGGAATTCGATAGCCACGGAAAAGTTGTCGAGCCAAAATAATTTTTGTTGACCTGGAGGTCACATGTGACGTCACAAGTCAGGTCAAAGGTCAAATTATAGGTTCTCGACTTGACGGGCCATGTTTCCCATTCAAAGTCTTTGATTCTGCATTTTATTGAACAAAACTTCTCACAAGGTGCGTAAGTCATATTCTACGTGATCAAAAGTAGAATTTAATGTAAAGGTCAAGGTCAATGTCAGGTCACACAAGGTCACCATTTTCAAAATGTTAAAGAAACTCATGCAGCACATAAATTAAGGGCACTTTTACACGTATAATTCGAAACAAGTACTCATTTTTACATTCTGACCGCATAAATTGACCCTTAGGCGAAATTTAGGTCAAAATCATGTCATTTGAGGTCAAATTTTGAAATCAACTAAACTCAATATAAGTTATATGGTTCAAGACTGTTTTTGGCCTAAAAAAACAAAACTGACATTAGTTTTTCGTATCTTGTCAAAAAATGCCAAAAAAACATGAGTTTAAAAAATGACGTCATTTGTCACTTACACTCAAGAAGCTAACTCAGTCAAAATAAGATATATCTCTTTGAAATTTGGTATGTATATTCTACATTCATAGTTCTCTTGCATGTATTCCGGTTTTTTGAATAGCTTAAGAAAAAATGTTTTTCCGAAAAAATTGAAAAAAATGCTTTTAAAATTTTGTGGGTCAAGAACTCAAAATGTTGAAAAACTGAGACAGCCATATTGTAAGAAATATAATTTCCTATCTTCTACCGTTTTCGATCTGCAAATTGCTTTTATACACAATTTTCTATGATTTTTCAAAAATGTATCGTTTTTCATCAAAGGTTGCATGACATGACGTCATCAAAACGTTATTTTCTTCAAAAGTTCTCAATCGATTCTGTCCAAATGTTCTCACAAGACGTCAAATTAATGCAAAATAAGGTATGGTAAGTTTGAAGTCGATATCTTGTGTGGTTTTCAAGTTATCGACAGAATCCGGGAGGGGGGTAAAATTTATCCCCCCCCCCCGTACGCCGCGCCGGTTAACCCTGGCCAAGTGCGGGTTAATGCGAGACGAAAGTTTGCGGAATCGAAGAAATACGAGCCGAAGTTATTGTGAGCGTAGACGAAAAACTGCAGACGAAGATCAAGCTAACGAAGAAATGCGTGACATAGAAATGCAGGACGAAATTATGTTCCGATACCGTGAATTACGTTCGAAAATGGTACATTGAGAAATTGTTTGGCCATACGGAGAGAACTTTTCAGGGATCTACTTTAAATTGATGGCGGAACTTCTTCCGTACCACTGGACAGTTTCTCAATGCACCATCTTTGAGGATCACCCGCGTTTCCTGCTGCTTTGTAAAAGGAGTATTTCGTCGCTGAGCCCGGCGAAGAAGACACAGTGACATCTGGGGTGGACCGTCTAAATGTCACTTTGCGAGTGCCAAGGACGTTGGAACCGTGGGGGTAATGAAGGCGACTCGCCCCCACAACTTAGACCTGTGGGGGCGACGTCCCACAACTTTGGAGCTACTTTCTGTTCTCCCCGTCTTTTCCGTGATCTTTAAACTCAGAATTAGATAAACAAGGAATGTGCATACGTTTTGTAGAAAAAAGGTGCAGTTTAAGCAAAAAAATAATAATGAAATTAAAGTAACCTGTACTGAATCTGCAACTGTACAGTGTACATCCGCTTAGAATTGAAGGCAGAACATTAAATCATAAGGCTATTATTTCCATATGCTGGTGCTTGGTAATTCAAATAAGCCATTTTTATTTGAATGATTGCTTTTCGTTCTTTGAAGAAAAATTCATGTTCAAAGATGTATCCGCTTGGCTTTAAAATATATCACAATGTTAACTATTTTTAAATATAGGTCATAGCTAAATACAAATAATAAATGTTACGTCATATACGTATTGCTTTTGAATTATTATTTATTTTAGGCCAGTTCGCCCCCACAAATTGAAAGTAGTTCCAACGCCCCTGGCGAGTGCTCATTGTGTTGCAAGTATCTCGTATAAGACCAATAACATTTTTCACGTGCCACTACCCAACAATTCACGTGCAAATATATTTATCTTCGGTTCATTTACTTATATTAAAATTATTTTGACCGTGCGTGCGTGAGTGAGTGAGAGCGTTATCGTCCGTAGATTTTTGACGGGCCGCAGCGTCGAAACGGCAAAAGCTGCGACGGCAAAATTTTACACATACATCAAATCCGGTCGCACTTAGATTTTCATTCTGTTTCGGAGGGCGTGCAACGACCGTGACGCACGTGGGG
>JARBER010023344.1:0-10439 GCA_030265075.1 Balanus glandula | reverse complement strand
AGGGCTGTCATGGTCAGTGAACTGAACAGTTTGAACTCTTTGACTGGAGCACACACTTGCAAAGTGATCACGACCACCACACTTGAAGCAGATTTTACCCAGTGCCGGGCACTGCTGAGGACTGGAGTGTCTCTCTCTACCACAGTACCTGCATGAAGTTGGACGCTGTGGCCATCTTCTGTTTTCTTCGCCTCCCTGTCTGCCTTGGTCTTGCCTTGGTCTTGCTGGTTCCTGCCGTCTTGCTGGGCCCTGTCGTCTTGCCTGATCTGGTCTGGCTCTGCTTTCCACCCTGTTCACATCATGAACAACATTAGGATCATGCACAAGTTCGTGATTTCTCAACATCTGCACCACAACTTCAAGTGTCACCTCAGAGTCAAGTGCACGAAGCTGAATCTGTTTGGATATGCTTCTGTCCTTCATCCCAGCTATTATTCTATCTCTAATCCTTTCCTGTTTATCCGCAAAGCTGCAGTGCTCAGCCAGACAATGGACTGCTCTGATGTAGCTTTCGTTTGACTCTGTAGGCCCCTGAACCCTGATTTCAAACGCATGACGTTCAGCAATCACATTCCTCTTGGGAGTGAAGTACTTATCAAACCCTGAAACTGCTTCCTCAAAACTTGTGTCTGAGAATCCCTCGATGCTGAGGATAACATGCTCCGCTTCCGGCCCCATTGCATATACTAGAGCACTTACTTGAGTTTTTTCATCATCCTTGTTCAGTTTGGATGCCTGTCTATATCTTTTAAATCGATCGCGCCAGAATGGCCATTGATCTGGCAATGTAAAGTCGAATGGCTCTGGTGGCGAAAACCCAGACATAGCGCTGTTCCAGTTCCAAATTGTTGTACGTACCGTTTCTTGTTCAGCTGCTTACTTGCTATTCTGCCTGCTCTTCTCAAAGAACGAAAACAAATCAAATTGCAGGCTGCGCCATGTTTCGGTATGTCGCTCCGTCCGGTCTGCCACGTCAACACAGGGCGAGCTCCGTGCAGTAAGTATATTGCCGCCGGCTCAGATCAGCCGAGAAAGACTCGGCGGTCAGCTGATCTACGTGATCAGCTGACCGTGAGGAGAGACTCAGCTGAGCCTCTCAGCTGACACGGTGAACAAGTCAAACAGGTGGTGCCAGCAGGTGGCGCCAGCAACCACTAACATAGATGGCGCCACGAGCGTACATCAGTCACCGATACATCTCCCCCACAGATCACAAAGCTCCATACCGACTACCACTCCGTGTTCGACTCGGACTCGGAGCCGGCACAGAGACAGGCGGACTCGGCGGAGAATGATGAGCCGGCACCGAGACAGGCGGGCTCGTCGGGCTCGGAGACCGATGAGCCGGCGGTGACGCAGACTTCGGTACGAGACGCAGGGCGCATCTGTTTCGCCTCAGCGCACGTCCGCTGTGCTGTGATGAAACAAGGTAGCTCCGATTTCCTACTCTGTCACGGACCGTCGCGCTCTCTCGCCAGTCCGGATCGGCAGCAGTCCTCACTCGCACCACGTCACCGGGCTGCAGCGGCTGCAGGTCGCGCGCTCCGTGGCGTCTGTTGAAGGTCTGCTCGGACCGCTGCTTCCTCTCCTCGTCCCTCCTCCTCGCGGCTTCGAGTGTCGCGTCCTGACACCCAACGACCCGCGGACGCGGCAGCCGGGTCTGGATCTCGCGCCCAAACAGCAGGCGTGCCGGCGACTCGTCCGTGGCCTCCACCGGCGTAGCACGGTGGTTGAGTAGCGCCAGATGCGGGTCTCTCTGCCGGAGGATCCACTTCGCTGTCCTCACGGCTCGCTCGGCGGCGCCGTTCGAAGACGGCGTGTGAGGATCTGTCACCCGATGCTGGAACCCATACTCGTCACTCAGTCCCTAGAACACATGCGAAGTGAACTGAGTTCCACCATCCGATGTCAAATGTCGGGGATCCCATGGCGTGCGAAGAGCGATTTGAGCCTTTCTACTACAGCCGAGCTCGTGAGACTGGGTAGACGTTGGATCTCAAGATATCTGCTTAGTAAATCGATTGTCACCAGATAATCATGACCATTGTGGTGGCAGATATCGCAGGCGATGTGACTCCACACAGAGAGGGGAACGGGCGTCGGTATGAGCGTTTCTCGATGTTGATGTGGGCTATGCACTTGACAAAACTGACATTGGCTGACATGTCTCTTCAAATCATCAGAGATCCCAGGCCACCAGACGGATTGATCCGCTCTTTGTCTGCATTTCGATAAACCAAAATGACCGTCATTGTGTAACTTGTTTAGTATCTCTGACCTGATACTCGTAGGGATGACGAGGCGGTTCCGGTACATCAGCAGGGGACCTGATGACAGGTACACCACGCTAAGGTCGTGCCGGACACTGAAGTAGTCCTGCAGGTTCCTCGGACCCTCCATCCAGCCATGACGAGTGTGCTGGGTGACACGACAGATGTCATCATCCGCCTCCTGGCGGCTTCGGATCTCCTCCAGACGGTGATTTGTCAGAGGTAAACTTCTGATCACACCCGACACGTAATCGCTGACGTCACTCTGCAAGACAGCTGCGATACTGTCAGTCTCTTTGCAGGGGTGACGGGACAGGTAGTCTGGAACCACATGCTGTTTGCCAGGCACATACACAGCTACAGCGTTGTACCGCATCAGACGCATCAGAAGTCTCTGACATCGGACGGGCGTGTCGGTCAGGCTTTTTGAGTTGATCAAAGGCACCAAAGGCTTGTGATCTATCTCAAGGCGAAATTGTGGAAGACCAGACAGTAACATGTGCATCCGTTCACATGTCCAGACAGCTGCCAGTAACTCTTTCTCGATCTGTGCATATCGCTGCTCACAGGGAGTCAGAGTCCTGCTACAGAAGGCTACCGGTCTCAGCAGGGAGTCAGTCTGTCTTTGCATCACACAACCACCAATTCCATAGCTGCTTGCATCAGCACTCACAACAGTCTCCCTGGTCGGGTCATAGAAAGCTAACACAGGAGCACCAGTTAGCATCTGCTTGACCTCATCGAGAGCCTTTTGCTGATCATGAGTCCACAGCCAAGCTACACCCTTTTTCAGCAGATCATTCAGAGGTCTCAGCTTACTCTGGATCTGGGGCACAAACTTACCGAGATAGTTGATGGTGCCCAGGAGGCTTCTCAGTTCGTGCTCGTCCTGTGGCGCTTGCAGTTCTTGTATCGCCGCGAGCTTGTCCGGGTCTGGTTCCACCCCTTGACGGCTGATCCTCTGGCCCAAGAAGGTGACGTCGTGCCTCCTGAACTCACACTTTGCTTTGTTCAGCTTCAGCCCGGATGACTCGATCCGCCCGAGAACTGCCTGCAGACGCTCGTCGTGTGTCTGCTCATCACCATACACAACGATGTCGTCCATATACACAATCACACCACTCAACCCATTCAACATTTCCTGCATCTTTCTCTGAAAGCATTCTGGAGCCAGGTTGATCCCCATCGGAAGTCTCTGGAACGCTTTCCTGCCGAACGGGGTGATAAACGTGGTCAGAAGCTGTGACTCCTCGACCAGTGGCAGCTGGTAGAAACCAGAGCTGGCATCCAGCTTACTGAAGAGACTGGAACCTGCGAGTTCAGCTGTCAACTGTTCAACTGTTGGGATAGGAAAGATCTCTCTTTTCACACATTTGTTCAAGTTTTTGAAATCTACTGTGATGCGGACTGAGCCACCACTCTTGGGAACAGGCACCATTGGTGCACACCAGTCAGTTGGTTCAGAGACAGACCTGATTATTCCAGCATCTTCCATTCTCTCCAACTCCTGTTTGACAGCTTTCAGGAGTGGAAATGGCACATTCCGAGCAGTGTGCACAGCAGATGGCACAGCATTGTCAACAAGCTGGATTTTAATCGGTGATGTTTTCATTAACCCAGTGGCACCAAACACATCCTGAGACAGCTTCACCTCCCCTGTGAATTCAATTACTCCAAGCCTCTCCCCTGCAGACCGTGACAGCAGATTCTGTGAGGTGTCAAGAACATAGAACATCTCGTTCTCCAGGCTCACCTTCTTGTACTTGACGGTTCCGCTGAACACTCCAACAACTTCAAGGACACCGCCAACACTGCTTAGCTGCCTCGAAGCTGGTTGAAGATCTGGTCTTGGGGACATCTGTTGGTACTGCTGGAGTGACACGACATTGACATCTGCACCAGAGTCTACCTTAAACTTCACTGGATTATGGCTAACATCAGCAGAAATTGTCCAGTCTGTCCCCTTCTGTGCTGCTTTGACCACACCCAAGAAGAACTCCTCTTCCTGATCAGGGCTGTCATGGTCAGTGAACTGAACAGTTTGAACTCTTTGACTGGAGCACACACTTGCAAAGTGATCACGACCACAAAGTGATCACGATCACGACGAGAGAGCTTGTTGGCAGTCCGGATGCCCGCGCTATGCTGCAGCTCGTAAAGCGCTTGGCGACGAAACAATGTTACTCAAGTTAAAGGGATCTACCGAAGACCAAGAGACGTATGAAACGCGATTGATTCAGCATAACTCCTGGTAATAATGCAAACTTCAATTGGTAATGGTCTTCATTTGAATAGTTGATTTAAAACATTATTGTTACTGCGCAACATCTAAGACAATATTCGTACTAGCATGTGATGATAAACAACCTTTATGGATGGCTGAATATGAAGTTTTTACGGGTTCGTTCTCTGTGTTCTGGTGTTCTATCTGCTTCTGTTGTTGGTAGCCCTTCTTTAACATAACAAAGTCCTTCTGTATTTCTCACACATTCTCCCAGCTTATCCCACACATATGTCACAACGACAAGACATCTCTCACAGGGGCGTCCTCTCACCCCACACGCCCGTCTCTGAACGTTTACGCCGGGACAACTCTGGCGCACACGCCAGCGTTGTCGTACAAAGGCGACGCTGCTGCCGAGCGCGGCTGGCAGGCGCAGCGCCACTAATTGTGGAAGTGGAATCAGCTCTCCAATGCGTAACATGCTCCTCTCAACACTGCCTTCATATGCCACATTTTCAAGACCATGCACAGCACTTATGGGGTCGAGTGTTTCCCCCAGGAAACGTGCCACTTCAGTTTCAAGTTCGTCTAGATCTGTTGCTATATCATCACTGCACTTTTGGCGTACACAATCCTTCACATCTCCAGTTCCAAAGAACCGCAAATTGGATATCAGTTTTTCTTCATTCCACTTATACAGTCCACCCAAAATACGATAATCTTCCAACCACAATGACCAATCTCTTGCGCTGGTACCACCAAATTTGTCCGAACCAATGTCTTTTTCTGCTATCTTGTCAAACAATATACATTTCTTATTTCAACTTTAACGGGAACACCATTTAAACAATATATAAATCCCACCGCTGCCACCATTGTTACTGGTTCGTTCTCTCTGTTGCTGGTGTTCCATCTGTTTCTGTTGTTAGTAGCGTTTCTTTAACACAACAAAGTCCCCAAAAATATTAGAAGTATTTAATAAATAAATACATAATAAATATAATAAGTATATAAATAAGTATTTCTCACACATTCTCCCAGCTTATCCCACAGATATGTCACAACGACAAGACTTTCACAGGAGCGCACTCTCACCCCACACGCCTGCCTCTCTGAACGCTTACGCCGGGACAACTCTGGCGCACACGCCTGCGTTGTCGTACAAAGGCGACGCCGCTGCCGAGCGCGGCTGGCAGGCACAGCGCCACTAATTGTAGTTACAACCGTTACAAAGTTGACAACAAATACAATTAGTACAGTTTACACTATGAGTTAAATAAAAACAAACAAAAAGATGTCCCGCTTCTCACCTTGACATAATGCCAAGAGATCACCTCATCATCCAGTTTCCAAGTCCTCTTTCCAAGGAGGTTGCGCATCAGCTTTAACATATGCACCACATCCATGGCATATACTTTGTCGCTGGTTGATGGATGACAAAAGTAATTATCAGCAACAGGAAGCTAAAGCTGTTTTGGTTGCATCGTTTTGACACCCAGGTGGGTGAACATTGCCAAATTTGCTTGCAGACCATCGGCACCAAAAGTACGCACCTTCAGCCCAGCATCACTTAGAGCACACAGCACAGTTCTTGCAAGCTCTGCCTGCGTCCCACTGGACAGATGGTCTGTCAGAAAATAAGCTACAGGGTGACGCCACTGGCCATTCAGGCCAACTGCCATGAGCCGCACCAGTCTCGGCCCGTGTACAGCATGAGCGGAGGAAGTGCTGGCGGCGTCCCCCTGCAAAGCGATGCATGGGGCCGTCAGCCAGGGTCTTGAGCGCCGCCATGCTCTCTGATATGATGAAAACGGTGATAAGGACTTCGCCTTTCTCGTTGCCGACACTGGTGGCCCATTGGCGGCGCCCTTTTTAAGACCTTGGAGACAGCCCGTGATCCGTTGAAATGAAAGCTACATAATGATGCACCGGAATGCAAACACGGAGTCGCAGTTTTCGGTTGGCAGATAACGCCTCTTCTTGCGGCATACCTAGCGCGTGGAGCTTATCTCAATGAACACGCGGACAGTGGAAGTGATGGCTGCATGGATCTCGTGGCGGCGCTCGTACACATCCTGGATGTGGCGACTCAGAAAACTCTGGGCGTCGGGCACTGAGGTATGGGCACGTACACTGAAAACAGTTTGACCCGCGGATAGCAGGTAAAACCCAATTACATCGGGTATCCCTATCCATCATTATTTTTGACCACGGTATCCCAAAATACGGTAAATAACTTTTGAAAATACCCATCTCCAATTTTAGTAACATCTACATCAGCATTTCATGGGGAATCTGATGGTGTCCAAATCGTCTCTGCTCCACTGTATTTCACTGATTTGAATACATTGTCAGGTGGGTGAGCACAGTTGATATGTCTCTCAGCTTGAGTCGTTTACCCCTTCATCAAAGGCAGTTACCTTGAACAATCATTGCATAGCCCTACATAGCCCATTGCGGTTCCGTAATAAACTGTTGTCAACTCATTTCGAAACCAAAGGTTACCGGTTCATTAAATCATCGTATCACCCGATCGATGATCGGGTGATCCGGATAATCGGGTGATGATCCGGATGTGTAGTCCAGTGTCTCCGGGTAGATACGCCAGCGCTGGGAAAAGATACCGAACGTGTTTTCCACACAACGTCGTGGTCGGCTGAGTCGATAGTTGAATAAGCGGCGACCATCCGCCTCCGGCTCAACTGGCAACGCCTTTGGGTACGGACGCGTCAGGTGTGGCTGCAGCGGTCAGTGATTTCCTCTCTGGCTGTTCATCATACATTCTGTGAAAGCAAGAGAGGAGTAGAAGATGGGGTGTGATGCTTTGTCCCCTCCAAGCGGAAAGAATTAGCTTCACGGCTAGAAATCTGGTCTTCATCTTTGAGGCTTTCGAGAACGGAGAAGGTTGCGTTGGGTCTTCTGTGTATTGGTCATACGCTCTCCACTTATCTCGTCTGCGTTTTGGTCGTACGTTCATCACTAATACTGTGTGCGTTTACGTTATTGTAGATCATACGTTATCACCCATCTTGCCTGCTTATCGCTGAAATAACGGCGCTTGATAGCCTATCTGAGCTAAAGCGCCCTCAAAAGCACCAATAACACATTTAGTGGTTATTATACGTTCATCACTCATCTTGTCTGTTTTGGTCATGCGTTCGTCACTCATCGCGTCTGTATATTGGTCATCAGCGGCACCCATCACAAAAATAAAACGCGGCGTCAACCCGATTCAAATTAGCCAAATTGTGTTACGTGCAGCAGCTTCGGGCGCCTTAGCCGCTTACGCCACGGAGCCGCGTGACACTGTATAATAACTTAACATTCTTCTCCCCTTTGCGACCCGCAAACTTGAACACGGCATACTATAAGCACTATTAACTAGAGAAAAAGGACAGAAAGCACGCATCATATGGTCCGATTCGACACACCTCGTTTTCCCGTCACTTCGTCGCGTCAACCATGCAGTGCCCGTTCACGTTCACGTCGTGGCCAACCATGCAGGGAACCTTGGTATCAGGCGATCATATCTTTTCTTGGATAAGTGGATCCCATCCCCCCGAAAGTAGTCCGCCTCATGGACGACGTGGCGGCTCCGCTTCCTTGTGCAAAGCTGCCGCCTAAGCGGCAGAAGGTCCACGACGTCCATGTCCTCCAGAAACCTCAGCACGTGGCGCTCCAAATGAGGCTGGTGTCTGCTCCCAGGGCTTGCCCAGGTCCATGCGCCGGGACAGCGGCACCAGGATCAGCACGGTCTCCGCTACGGCGTGGATGGCCGAGACGGCTCTCGTTTCCGCGTCATGCAACGAGCTGCAGCACCCAGAAAGATCGCTAACCGGATCAGCACCGTTTCGTCTGGGATACACATCGTTTCCAGTTGACCATATTGCAGCGTTATCGATCTCCATCTGTCGCCTGCGTGCCGCCGACTTCCAGGACCGGACATGCTCAGATACTGGATCGAGGAGCCGCCTCACCCCCTGTTCAGCCTATGATCGTAATAAGTGTCAGGAAAAATGCGTGAGTGCTGGCTCTTCAAAACTTACGGTGATCAAGCCACGCATTACTCGTTGGGCGTCCCCATCCAAAGGTTTGAGGTGAGATGTGATGTTATGCCGCCTTCGCATTGGACACACTTATGCCATGCACGTCTCTGCTCTCTGGAGGAAGCAGACCACGATGTCCTCTCTGTGGCGAGAACTTCGTGTCTCATTTGCTTGTTTCTTGCCGAGATACTATCTAAATACGTACCCGTTTCTTTGGAAGCAGTACTCTTTCCCTGAACGACCTACTGAATGATGACTCGTATATATCGCTTACATTTCGTTTTCTTGCCAAGTTGTAATTCGTTGTGGTATGTACTCACCAGCTTCGTAAATGTTTATGGGCGCAAAATGACCACGCAGTCGTCGCGCCCCTAAACCCCAATAAACAAACAAACAGCTTCGTAAATGTGACACTTGCTGAATATCAGCTTCTTTTTTTATTTATATAGTGATTGTGCGAAATCGGTTGTCTTTATTTCATAATTTCGCTTAGTTTCTAGAAGTTATGGGCACCAAATAACCTGTATAGTTGTGGCGCCCTTAAACCCAAACCTCTTGGTGCGCCCTTAAACAACAACAATCATCATCATCATCATTTCCGCTTTGGGGACAGCCGCGGCGTCCTTTCACAGGGATCTCTGTAGCAACTGATGCTGCCAACTGTTCGTCGCCCTTAGCAGCTGATGCAGCGAGGTTGGATGGTGCATACAAGGCAGGCATGTCGCCTAGTTTCGCCATCTTGGCCACGGCAGATGGACACCTGTTTACGCAGTCTATCGTCCACATCACTTGCACTGCTCCCGGTAGTGGCCGCCGCTGTTGGTGTTTGTTGCTCTCTCACTGGCTGACCGGCGTCCTCAATAACTATAGCAGTCACTTCAGTCACAGTAGCAGCAGCTGCTGGTGTTTGTTGATCCCTCACTCGCTGACCGGCGTCCTCAATAACTATAGCAGTCACTTCAGCCACGGTAGCAACTATCGGTACCGGGGCAACCCCATGGTTTTGCTACAAATATTCCACGATTGGTGTGGCCACCATCCGGTCCCTTGGCAGGAGGCTTATCAGTCGCACGGCTTTCATTTTAAACCGCCAGCTAGGATACCGGCTAACCGCCTTGCGCCCCGACCGTCTTCTTGGGGAAGGCTTAGGATTGAGGAAGTGAAGCTATGCCACATTTGCATAGGACATGTCCTTGCGACACACCGTTGCTTGCTTTGTGGTGACAGCAGGCCTTGCGGTTCACGGTGTGGAAAGTCTCTCCGTCTTACACGTGTTAATCTCGGGTCGCCACCTAGTCTCCGAACGAGTCAGATTTTGTTTAAATTATCACACTTACCTTAAGAGAACTCTTCGACGATACCTCGGATTTAATCACCGAAGTTCTTCGCTTTCTCGCTGATGTTAATTTTTCCGTGGTTTATTCGCCAACTGTACTGTCACATCTTGTGTCTGACATCCGTATGGTCAGAAACTAGAGACGCTTTAGCATGACGTATTTATTATCTAGAGGTTTTGGGCGCCACATAACCATGTAGTTACGGTGCCCTTAAACCCCAATCACCATCATCATCATATGATACCTGGTAGAGCGTCTGGAAATGAATTCTTCGCACGTAGCAAATCACAATGTGAGCATCAGCATGTGGTCTCCCAGTACGAGATGTAATCTGCTGTAGCCGCTCTCAGTCTCAAGTGACTATAGTAAACGTCTCGAGATGTAATCTGCTGTAGCCGCTCTCAGTCTCAAGTGACTATAGTAAACGTCTCGAGATGTAATCTGCTGTAGCCGCTCTCAGTCTCAAGTGACTATAGTAAACGTCTCGAGATGTAATCTGCTGTAGCCGCTCTCAGTCTCAAGTGACTATAGTAAACGTCTCGAGATGTAATCTGCTGTAGCC